>JAHWFP010038543.1:17875-43370 GCA_023313725.1 Lithobius niger
CTGAACACGGAGTTACTACATGCCTGAACTAATTGTAGCACAATTGGACGATTTTGAACCTAAGTATTAACTTAAAACCTGTACAGCGTACTAAATCTTGCAGCTTTCAAATTTGTAATTGAAAACGATACAGGGGTACTGGCTATAAGGGAACACGGGAAGTTACCCATGGGGCCTACGCTTCGAGGTCCTACCGGGGGGCGTATTGAATCTTTTTCATGATGACTGATGTCTACGAAATGTCATAAGCAAAGAGCCTACGTTAACCATTTCCAGGGTCTAAATTCCCTCCCCCCTCCCCTGTACGCTCCTGAAACGATACTGATCGATACATAAAATACAGCGTTTTCTAATATTACTTTTATCTGTGTCTTGTTTTGACTAACCGCTTATGTCCTCAACCTTACCCTTTGGGCCCCAAAGGTTCGCGCCATTCCGCAACCACCACAGTCTTCCAAGGTAAAGTTTGAAAGTTCACGTTTCCTTGATCCGACCACACACATCGACTTTCAAATCCCAAACTGCCCCAGAACAGTTCAAAGCCAACAGCTAACTTCTTTTCTTTTTTTTTTCGCCCTTCCTTCTACCTCATACCAGCATGCGTATCCCAAACTTACCACTAAATCGCCAGTTCCTCCACTCCCCTAACCTCCTTCCCCCCACCAACCAAACTATTAGGCATTGTAAAACGTCCTGGAGGGATTCTCTAGTTTCGTTCGGCATAGCTGCCATTTGCCTTGTTTACGGCAGCCACTAAGAGGCCCGTAATTAGCGAGGATCGTTAATGCAGACCTAATATTTGGCGAGTGGCCGGGATGAGGTCACTTTGAAACGCTGCGCCCTAGCTCGCTGGTTGCTTGTGGTCCCGTCCATAAATCTATTCCCTGATTGGCTTCTTTTCCGGAAGATCTTGGCAAAGTGCCCACGAATCGAAACGGACACGCCCTCCGGGCCAAACGACGAACAGAACGCGAATGGTGGTGGGGTTGGGGGGGGGGGATGAGGAGTCAAAGGCCACGTGCGAGCGAGCTGGATTATCATCCGAAACGGAAAGGACTGATGAGCTGCCGGCTTTCGTTTCGTGTCTGTCTCCGTGTCTGTCCAATTCCCACTGGACTGTCTAACATGTCTTGCCGTTTCGTAGAGCCACCGCATCAGAGAAAGGTTACGCAGATTTTCGTATGCATTCACGCTGAGTGCGACTTGGACGAGCTTTGTTTTTCCGTTATTCAGAGCCGTTGAGAGAATTTACGCAGTTTGCGATTTGAGGTGTGTGTGTGGTGGTTTTGGCATGGCTCTGGTCGCACTTGGTGTTTTTTTCCCCCTAACCTTTAACTGGTCCCTTTGATTGGAGCGTAGCTCCGCTATGAAGACACTCCAATGTACTCTTAGACCGCGCATCACGCAATAATCACAAGGTCTATCCAAACCAAACTTTGGATGCAGTATAGCACGGGAGTATAGCCAAAATCAAAACAACAACGAGACGTTTCTATAATTGTTCAAGGCATCCGACGGTTAAGAGATTGATTGTTGATGGTAAACAGGTGGCGTTTAGACGGTAATAAACCAATTCCAGATATTTTCACTTTTCGTCGACCGATTTGGACGTTTAAATACACCATTTTCACATTTTTTTTCACCACCTTTCCAATGGCCCAAACCCCAAGCAGCTGTCTCTTATTGTTTAGAAATTACAAGAGAAATCCGATCCGATCCGATTGACAGCCAAATAGCAAAGAAAGCGGAGCCAGCTCCATTACGTCAACAGTGGAACTGATGACGGCCCTAGTTTATTAAATAAAGTTTATAGCAGTTTCGTCTTTAACATCCGTTAGCTTTCAGACTGAGTAGGTTTCCATAACATGTAGCATAACGTGTGGGTATCAGAACCAGAGATTAGAAGAGTAACGAGTTATCGCCTCGATAATTGAAAAGTTTACATTGAAATTTTAAAAATGATTTGTTCAGGTGTGCATTTTTTGTCGTTTGCTTGCCATGATTATTTCATAGAGCCTGTCCTTGTCACGAGTCTTCTGACAGGGAAGCTTAACATTTTTCTTGGAATATAATTTTCTCTATACTCATTACTTATGTCATCGTTAGATTAGTGTAACTAATTTAAAAGTATAATCCTCTACGTTATTGGAGACAATGATCCGCTTATGTATCTTTTTACTGTAAACATTGTATTAAAGCAGTACGCAACCAAAAATCTGTGTAGACTTACGCGAAAAAGAGTTACTATCTATACTATTTATCGATCGAAGGTTCGTTAATGTGTTGTTTCACTATGAGGCTTTCAAAATGTTGTATTTAAAGCAGTAAATTATGTTAGTTTGACTTGCGTGGGCCTCTTGCGGGCTTACACCCGCTGTAAGTCCGCCCCGCAATGGACTAAAAAAAAAACCGGTCTTACCTGGCTTACGTTATGTCATGCAAACTTTAAAATATGTAGCGTGCACGCGCTGATTCTTAAACAAAAGCCCACGTACGAACTCGATTCTTCCATTCACAAACGAACTAATTAGACGACCAAAAAAAGTCATGTATATTTTGCGTGGCAGGTTTTGACTGTTTATTTAAAATAAAAAATAAAAGTCATGGCTGCTTTACAGGGTACCCGTTTAAGGGCTCGGCCATTCTCACCGTTACTTGTTTCTATACCATGCGCCGTGGCTGTTTGCTGTGACGTGCATGTCACGTGAATGGTTAGTCCAATCAGACGGCCAAACAACCGTTGTTCTCGTTCATCATTGGCTAACTCATGGTGACGTCACGGCAAACAGCCATTGCGCGTGGTTTAGATCCGTCCCGCACGCGAAAAAGGTTGTATCCACGTCCATGGCCGGAATAATAGCTTGTGATGACCTGGACACTGCTGTTGCTTCCCCCCCCCCCCCCAACTTTCATTTCTAGAAGCTTATTATGTTTAAATTCCTAGAAACAAAAGTGGTGTGTTATTTGAATCGTTAAAGGCGCCAGTTCATCATTTCGATAGCGTTACCTACATTCTAAACACAGCATCCACGTTTCAGATTCTCCTTTATCCAATAGGCTGATGTGGGTCACATGAAGTCGGTTTAGTTATGAAAATTCGTGGCGCTGCTGCGAAGTGTTGTTCTTTTTTTTTTTTTATTTACCGCTATTTTCTTGATATTGCTCGAAGATTCTACGACGCTGCATCTGGAGTTGAAAAGGTGAAAAGGCGCCTTTAAGTTTAATTTAATTTAATTAATTCTTCTTACTTACTATAGTCGGTGTCATTTTAGTGCGTAACTAAAATGAATTAAATTGAACTCATTGATTCAAATACTGTATCAACATCACTTCATAATTTCCTTCTATGTTTAGTCTTGAAAATTTGCCACCAAAGACTTCAGCAAAATTGTATTTATGAACCAAGGCAGTTCCAATTGCCATCACACACAGATTGTAACCGGGGCACCGTATGTATGTCTCAGGTTTGGTTTCTGGGAAATTATCGTTATTCCGCAGCGTTTGTAACAGTAATTGTCAAGACAATATGAAAAGGTATGTTAACATTGGGACGATTCTACTTCATTATAGTTGAGAACTTGAAGCATGGCATGAAGAGTTGGTAGTTCTTCTGTTTTTGTAAGCGTCAACTTGAAGCACGTAAAGCATGTGGACTACACAAACTCATCTGCAAGCTGCAGTGATACCCCTAATAAAAGTGATTCCTTGGTTTCGTGCCCAATTTGCCCATTGTTTAATCCGGCCGGCCCTGCTCACCTCTGGTCTACAACTTCAAAAAAATTGGGCAATATAACTCTTCACTAGCTGAAGCACGAGGGGTGTTTGATGCACAATTTTTAAAACATTGGGACGATATGCTTTCTTACGTGTTTGTTGCGAAAGGCGTGTAACCCGTCTGTCTTTTTGTGCCCACTGGCTAGAAAACGCTGATGTTCGTTTGCTTCGCTCACTCAATCAGCACCTCCCTTGATCCGGACTCCATGCACTTACGTAACGTATAAATGTTTCCACCGGAAATAAAGGGAATACGCCTTTGTACACCGGAAATAAATAAACACGCCTTTCTACAGCCAAGTGTACAGAAGGATTCCTTTTTTAAGCCGTCTATTTGCAATCGTAATCCAATTTCAAGGAATTGATGGGTCCCTTTTCGCTTCTGGAGTTTTTGTATGCTTACTACTTACAATAGTCATATTGAAAAGTCCCAATCTTCCGGTGTTGACGACGACTGTGTTGCCATCCAGTGAGACTAGTGGTCGACCGAAACTGGCAATTTGGTTTGGGCTGAAACCGAAATCACTACTGAAACTGGCAATTCTGTTTCGGCCGAAACTGAAACCACAGCCGAAACCAGTAAACCGAAACCACTACCGAAACCGGAACCAAAACCTAACCTGAATAACAACACTGCAACTCGTTTTTATTAATGTAGATGCAGCGGAAATAACTTCTTAGCTTCCCGCCTTCAGAATCTTAACAACAGCCAAGTCATTGTAGTCCATTGTTAGGTTTGCTTCATTGATGGCAAATTGGTGTTTAATATCTATTACATTGTTACGACCTAACTGAATTACTGATGACCAGGAGGGGTTAACGCTCGCTAAACCATGCGCAATGGCTGATTGCCGTGACGTCACCATGAGTTAGCCAATGACGAACGAGAACAACGGCTGTTTGGCCGTCTAATTGGACTAGCCCAGTCACGTGATATGCACGTCACAGCAAACAGCCATGGCGCGTGGTATAAAACCCTTTTAAATCCTTTGTTTCTCAAGGTCTCATTATTGTCGAGTCTTGATTTTATGCACCTGGGCTGATGTTCTTACAGTTCGGTCGCACCGTGTAAGCCAAGCCACCGTGCAAGCTAACTTTCCGCAATGCAAAGGCTGCGGTTACACTGAATAAATCTTACTTGTTCTATCTCGCTGTTATTCCTCCTTGATCACCCAGGTGTTCCTGGTATATTACTCGCACGGCAAGTCAACTCGCAAATGGTTAATGCATTCTGATCCAAATTAAACCACCCAACCTTAGAAGCACACAACTTTAAAACCCAAGACATTCTCCCTTTTCTTTCCATTCCTTTCTTCTGTTGCTTTCAGGAGGTCACTCTCTCCAATAGTACGGATACGGGTGGGGGGAGGATGTGTGTGTGTGGGGGGGGGGGGGGTCTTCTGTCCATCCGTTCGTCGTCCAGACATGTTGAGGCTTTGGAATATGGCTCTTGGGTAATTGGACTGGCCTTGTTCTTGTTCTGCTGCTTTGCTGTCGTTGGTTGGTTTTCCTGCGGCGAACTCACCATCGATTTGGGAGTTTGTTTTGTCGTCGTTCATGGCTTTCTCTTTCTCCCTTCTGATCCTAACAGGGACTTAGTTTGCCCGAATGATCGATGCTTGAGACGAGACGGAAAAGGAAAGGGCTACGTGACTCTCTCTTGGATAGCTTCTGGCGTTTTGGTCTTGGCGTTGCGAGAGAATTGAACCTCGAGAAGACAGAGAGAAGGGAAGAAGGGTGATTGGGCTGCCGATGAGTCTTGTCCTTAGGGCTTTTTTTTTTTACCCGTTTGTTCTTTCGCCACCCAACGCCCCCCCCCTCCCAACTTCCTCCTCCTCTCCCCCCCCTCCCCCTCCTTTTCGTTGGCTTTTCACTTCGCGCCTTGCCACAATGATGGGGTGTTCGGGAAACACGCTAATGGCCTCAGCTTAACCGCTGTTTCCGGGCTAATTGTAGCCAATTGGGAGAAGAGGGAAGGAACATTTTATTTCTTGTTGGACAGTTGCTGTTTCTCTTGGCTTCGAAGTGTTGCCCAAGTTTGGGCAACCCCTGCCTAATAGGCAACTTCTTTGTAAGGAGGGAATAACTAGGTTCCTTATCCTATGGAGGAAAAAAATAAGCAGACCTTTCACGAGGGAGAGAAGTATTATCGGTGTTAGCTATAAGCTATAAGTTTATGGTGAACCTGTGTGTGCCGTATAAGACAGATAAATAGAATAGCCCATGCTATGAATAATCGGGAGGTCATATAGGACACAATATTTGTTGACAAGTACTATTACGAACATAAATCCATAGGAGGCATTAGTCCTGAGGTCAATTTTGGGCATTGCTTAATCGATTTTTTGATTATGCAAGAAGTAGGCTAATGGTGTGGTTTGCCGCAGTTGTATCAGCTTGTGGAAATGCGATATAAATTTCTTTCAGGCGTATTTGTATCGCAAGTCTATTAAACTTTCATCTCATTATCGTCGTACAACTTTTTTGAAGAGCTAACAAATCAAGGACGTAATTTGTTTATTCATTTTGGAATAAGTTACCAGCATCGGTTTCAGATCGGATCGGTTTGTGCAACAGTAGCAGACCGGATTACTCAAAAATCCCACCAGCCTAGGACTTGGAAGTAGCTTCCTTGTTCTGAAAGCGCAGACCGGATTGCTAAAAAATCCCACCAGCCTAGGACTTGGAAGTAGCTTCCTTGTTCTGAAAGCGCAGACCGGATTGCTCAAAAATCCCACCAGCCTACGACTTGGGAGTAGCTTCCTTGTTCTGAAAGCGTACCACAACGCCTTCGTAAGAAAAAAAGCAGCGGCTCTTTAATTAAATATACAGGTAACTCTTTTAAAAGAAGGAAAGTAGTCATCCTCCCCGAAGCAACGTATATAATTACCAAACGAAATAACCCTTTAAAAAAAAGTAAGCCTTTTACAAAGAGGATGGTAGTAAGCAACCGTTTTAAAAAAAAAAAGTTTAACTTTTCATTAGAAGGCGAAAAGACACTAGCAACTTACAAAAAAAAAAGACTCTTTTTCAGTAATGAACAGATTTTGTATCGCAAGAACATATTATAAACTCTTTCTCGGTTAATTAATTTACAAAAAATAAAGTCGGCAACCTTTTTTTTTAAATCAGTACTGTTTGAGCATATACGTAAGACCATGGTTGTGCTGTTTTTAATTAGAGTTTATTAGGCGCCCTACGCCGTTAGTTTAAACAAGTCTGCTCGTTTCGTCCCATCAAAACCACGCTTGATATTTTAAATTATTCATTTCAGGTTATTGTGCGTTTATTTTATTTGTCTCGGTCGCAACAATCTCTGTCATTCACTTAGCAGTATAAATTTTTTTAAATTTTGGTCGTAAAGTGGTCTTTCACCGACCCCTCATCCTTTTCTCTTTTCCCCCCCCCCCCCCCCCCCAAGTCTTCTGGTAGCTTCTCTCGTTTTGTTTCCGTTTGTCGTTCTGTGACAGTCAGAACATCACGCTCATTGAAATTGTCTTAAGTCTCGGACGGTGTAATGCTGTTGTCTGCTCTGTTCATGGAGAATTTCACTGCATAGCACCGAGGCTTCCGTGGAAACCAACGTGAGAAACTTTTCATTACGTTACGACAGCTTGGTCAGCCAAATCGGGCATTAGGGTGAAATGAACCCATTTTTTTTTTTTAATTAAAATCAAATCACCTAATAGGGGAAACAATTATTTTGATCACATACATAAACGAGGCAGAAAGCCAAATCGGCCCGAAAAGTGATAAACACACCGATGCAAACCTTTATTCGTTGCCTTTTGGACTTATATGTCTGCCTGACTGAGGGGGAGTTAAATTAAATTAGCTAATACCGGAAGAAAGCAAGCTTATGCAACCGGTTCACAACAAAACATGCAACAAAAACACATCAACATTGAATTACGTCATACCGTCTCTTCCAACGGTACAGCCAGCCAGAGGCTTATTATCCACGAGGCAGTTGAGGCAGTTGCCTCAGGGCCCTAGTGAAGTAGGGGCCCAAACGGGTCCCCCAACAACGCAATTCTCATTATGCGAAATATTTTTTAATATACTTTTCACTATTGACAACACTTCCACTGTTGCTTTGAAACAATTTTAATATTAGGAGAAGGATTTATTTTTATTTTGCACTCAGTATAGTGCAAAGAGCTGCATCTATATATAGTTGCTCGTTTATCGCATTCACAAAATCTTGCCTTGGCCCCGCCACATGGGCCTCATATTAGAGTGAAGGGGCCCCATATCAGTGTGAGCGGACCATGAGGGGTTGGGGGCCCCTTGTCTGGGTGAGGAGGCCATCTTCCAAGGTCTGCCTCGGGAGGCCACAACATGGCTTAATAAGCCCCTCCAGCCAGCCAGCGTTCAATCACATTTTAAACATGCAGGCTGAGGGATATCTTGGATGTTTAAGTTTACATGCCGATTTAACTGGTTTAATTTTCGAAGATACGTGTATACAAGCCAAAGAGGGCAACTTTATTGCTGTATTGGAAATTAAGAGCTCTTTCACTCCATCGATTGAGCTTGTCAGCTTGGAAAGGTGGAAATGTGAAGCGTGGAAGAAGAATGAGGCTGCTTCGGGGCATTTCATCCAACATGTGATTATAGCTCTTGCGGACCACAACTCCCCCTGTGCCGTTTTGCCGAAGTGTATCGATTAGTACTGTTCGTAAACGAGCGCTGCGAGGGTCTTGTGAATTATGGTTCTCTACGGGTCTGATACAGTTAATTCGTCAAGACCAACTTGGCGTGGCGGGGAGCGGGCGTGCGGCTTGGACCTTGGTAAATATTGGCCCCCATTCGCGTTGGCGTGCACGTGTTTTCTTAGCCAGCTGGGAAGAGTTACAACGAGGAAGAAAAAGAAGGAAAGATATACGTGGCCGAGGAGAAGGAGTCGGGGTGGGGAAGACGCACGTGCTCTTGCCCAGTGGTCAGTATTTGCTGCTGTGAAAAGAGCAAGGTGTGTGTTTGTGTGAGAGGGGGGGGGGAGGATGTAGCGAGAGGTTTTTTTTTCAATTATCGACTTGCACGTTTGCTTCTGCCCCTTGTTCGATCGTAATTTTGTTCCATAAGTCTGTAAACTTGTAGTAAATCTGGAAGAAGTGAAGAATGGCGACGGATTTACCAACTTTCTGCTATTGAACTAATATGGCACTTAGGGTTCGATTGCTTACATTTTATTGGTGTTATATTTAGTGTTTGGATGATGATGGACTGTTATAGAGCAGTGATATTTGCCGCCATACTGGCACCAGTATGGGTTTTGGAGGGCATAACTACAAGGTGCACTACAGAAAAATGGAGGAAAAAACAACGGAAGAGCGGATTTCTTAGGCTTAAAATAACGTTGTTTTCTCCAACAACAAAACTCGCGCATTTTAGGTCTAAGAAATCACTCTTCACAGCATCGGCTTCAGTATGACGCCCTTCTGTTTTTCTCTACAGTGCCCCTTGCAGCTAACCCATTAAGGCTCCAGCATAGAGTTATATACAATAATACTACGTCGTGTCACTGCTGTATAGGATAAGTTACGTTAGCTTAAGTTATAATTCTTATGGACGTAACGGAGCAGTCGCTTTTGTCCATACAATGACTTGTCAATAAGCAAACGAGTTCATCACCGTCCTCCTCCAGTGTTTCACGAACAGGAGGTTGTATACAGGGTGTCCCACAATGTACTCCGCTATTTCGTTGTTTAATAAAACGGGAAAAACAAATGATATCACCAAACAGTTTTTTTTTTTTTAATTGAACACGCAACTCATCAAGTTTCCGCTAACAGCCACTGCATCCTCATAAGGTTAGGCCTAATACGAAATACCAATGCCGAAGCGAACGAAATGGCAGGTTGGTTGACGATAGTATGGGGGATAATATCGCTATGCCAAATAAGAGTTAAACATCGTAAACCAAACATAAAATGTAAACATTAAACCTAAAACTAAACACCGTAAATCAAAATTATTTCGAAAATCGAAATCGAAATTGAAACCGTAAAACGAAATTCCTTCAGAGAATCGTTTAGCGGAAAGAAAAAAATTCTCAAACCGAATCCCACTCTTTCTTCTACGAAATATACAATTTGTCCGTTTTAGCACTCAATTCTTCACCAACAAATAAAGGAGTTTCATGCTAAAACTCACAAATTATCGACTTCATAGCAGCACTTGGGGTATTAAACTGATAATATGTCGCAAAAGTACAATGGGCTTATGCAGATCATCAGTTGAATCGTTCTCCGAGTCAAGACTAAATTCCTTACCAAGTCTGATGTCGAATTTGTTGTTCCATAGCTCTGCTCTGTTGCCTTGGTTGTACCAGACGGACGGGGTCGCCCGCGGTGTGATCCATAAAATAACAGCCTCTGCAGGCGGAATATTAAAATTTAAATATTTTAAAGTAAAAGGTTACGAACAAGTTAACCCCTTGACTACCACCACGTATACAATACCATATATTCTGGACACGAAAGAAGAAAATCCAAAGGTGAAACGCTAGCTTTGCTGGGTATCCCTGGGAATCCAAGCACATTGAGCAAAGCACAACTGATTCGTCAAGGTCATGGACTGTGAATCAAGAGGAGGCAAGATTGAATCACGCACCTTTCGCACACACGGAATTTAAAAACGAGTCCGATATGTACATGGCTGCGAATCGAGAGCAAAACAAATATGAGTTTAAAAACCATAAAATATTTTTTGTTTTCAAATAGTTGTTAAATAGTAACCTGCTCAACGGCAATGTCAATACAATGCATGGAGGAATGGGGAAGCCAACACTTCCTGATTCTCCCCCTTGAAATTACGTGACTCGGCAGGGTAATAGACAATGGCTGGAATTCAACCCTGCCTTTGACTGATTAATCCGACCATACAGGCCTATGGATTATTGATTCATTGCAAACTCAATGGACAACATTTCAGGACTGAGCAGTTACTTATTGTGTAAGCTGACCTCGACCTTGGCAGTGGATGGAATATCACACACCCAATGGTAGAAATTCAGTTGATGTTTCGGTGTGTAGAACTCCCACCTCTTACACTGACTAAGGACTAGCCATGCTAATCACGAGGTGTTCGGAAAAAATCCCCCTGTGGATAGAATCCCCCAGGACGAAATCCCTCCAGACAAAATCCCCCCTGGAATAAAATCCCACCGCCCGTGGGACAAAAGTCGGAAAGGAGGAGGATTTTGTCCAACGAGTGGTGGGATTTTGCCCAGAGGGCATTCGTCCGGAGGGATTCTGTCCTGGAGGATTCTGTCCAGGGGGATTTTGTCTGGGATTCGCCGCAACCTACATACAATACTTGCCCCAGAGACCCCTAGCTTTGCAGTGGTGACAGGTCCAGGGATTGAGCCAAAGACCGGAAACTTGTGTCTGTCATCAATAGGGGTTACACAACATTACATTGCAGTAACTATGGACCCAGTTAAATATTGTGGCATATCTTCTCCACAACGCTTCTTCATTCTCCATAAAAATTCCCTTGAGGTTGTGTCTGAGATGAAGGACCTTGGAATCATCATCGACAGAAAATCAAAGTACGACATACACACTTTGCTTGTCTTGTGGCGAGTGCTTGTCTGTGAGTGCTTGTCTGTGGCCGAAGAGCCACTGTGCGATCTACTTCTTTAAAAAACATCTTTCCGTTAGGAGCATTGGTGTCGCGCCTAAAATTATTATGCCTTTATTCGACTAATTGTGGATTACTGCGCCCAAATTAGGTCACCAGGATACCAGAAATACATTGCTTGTGTGGAAAAAATGCAAAGACGAGCGACAAAATTTCTTGCCGGTGTCCCTCAATTGACTTACGAGCAAAGGCTGCAACAAATCCAGCTTACCCCTCTGGAAGAGCGAAGAGTCCGTGGAGACATGTTTGTTCTGTTTAAACTTTTTAATAACGACTTGCCTCGCTCTTTCAGAGAACACTTGAACGTGAACAAAAGCGTAAAACCAGAGGTCATTGCTACATCTTACTGAAACCGAGGGTTAGAACGAACTGTGGAAAGTTCTCCATTTGGTTTAGAGCCATTACACCTTGGAACTGCCTTCCGGAACAAGTCGTGAAGGCCGCATCAGTTGAATCCTTCAAGAGGCATTTTGATGAACTTTATAACCTTCAGCAGAACTTTGTTCGCCTGCTGGGCCATATAAGTTATTTTTTCCTGGCCGTCAGTCTATTATGTCATGTTATGTTCCTTCCTTCATTAAAGGGTACTTTCAGCGGTGAAAAGTTTGGCCCTTCCGTTTTCCCTTCCTTATCCCTTGCTCACCCTTTCGTAACGCCGCCGGGCGCCTACACAGCAATTCTTCTGCTGCCGTCTAGATTTCAATTATCGAAGGGGCTTTGTTTCTGCGTCCAGAACTTTGTTTCAGCCACGCCCATCGACTTACAATTAATCCAGCTCATTTGTGGGTCTGAGAAGGCAGCCAGACTTGCTGACCTCTCTCTCTCTTCCAAGGGAAAAACTAGATAGAACCTCTCAAAACCAGAACCAGGTATTTAGCCACTCTTGGAACACCTAGCCGATAACTTAATAACGACTACAGTAGGGCGGGTATTAGGGTTGGTTTAGACTAGGTTAAGTTTTGTCACATTCGGTCGTTTTAATCCGGCGTGAAGTATTAAGAAAAGGTGTTAGGGTGAGAGTGAAGTGGGCTACGTAGTTAAGACCTTCTTCAAGCCCTCCTGCTGGCAACAGCGGTCCCGATCACGTGACATCGCAACACGCGCTCCCCGTTTTTGATGGAGAAATGGGGCCCACAGCTGCGAGAGTCAGAATTTAAAGGAGAAGGGCCAAAGCAATAAAGAAGTTATTAAAAATAGAAAAATAGAATACCTAGTAAGAAGTCAGTGTCTCGCGAAAGTTAAATTTTGCTATACTAAGACAAAAAAAAAACGAGAAATATTCGAATTAACGGCCCTTTCAACCGCTGAGATTATCGCGTGATAGAAAGGGAAAAAACAAAGGTCTTTCCCGGAATTTTTCTCCAGAACCTTTTTCCCCGAACCTCTTTCTCCGGACCTTTTTTTCCTCTATCCGTTTTTCCTGGATCTTTTTTTCCTGGCGCCCCCCCCCCCCGAACATTTTTGTGCCAGCCCCTCTTTTCCTGTACCTTTTCCCCAGCATCTTTTTTCGTGGACCTTTTTCCCCGGACCTTTTTTACGCCACCCAATTACATTACTTCTTTTTCAGTTGGATAACGTCTTATGCTAACTAATCACAAGGTACTTCTAGGGTTGGTTTTCTTCCCTTCAGGTAGAAGAAAATGAAAATGGATAAAAAAAAAAGGAAGAAACTGGAAGGTATGGAAGAAATTGTAAAATTTTGAAAGAAGGGGGTCTGAACAAATGAATAAACTATTGTGGCTGTATTAAATTGGTGTTTAAAATTTTAAATATTTTATTTACCGAATTTTAATGACAGCTCATGTAGTGCACAATAATATCAACCTTCTGTCCCCAAAGAGAATAAAATTAACCCTTTTGCCACTGTGGGTGACTTGAGGGAGTTTTAATATACAATTTATTGTGACTCTAAACACAAAAGGATAAAGAAGGGATTGGTTGTATCCACTTATACTTTACTTAAAAATAAAACAATATCAAATCAAAGCCGGTGACCCCTTTGTCCCAAATAATTGTAAAATGTCATTAAAATTTTTTTTTTACAAATTTCGTCAGATCTACACCCTTCAGTCTAGATTTGAAGGTTGCTAAAGTAAGCGCCTGGGCAATATCCGTAGGGAATGCATTTCACGGATCAATAACCCGATTTGAGAAAAAGAACTTAGAACAATCTCGCTTATTTTGTTTAACGACAAGTTTAATCGGTGACCCCTGGTGTATTCACCTTCCTTTTTTGGAAGAAAATATGGTTATGATTGATTCACTTAACATTTTCAAGGACTACTTACGGGCAAAGTCGAGTTTATTAAAGACTGTTTATGCCGGAAGAAATGGAAGAAATTCTTTCTGACTTAAAGGGATGTACCTCCCAGCGTCATTTTTCTCGATCCTCCGCATGAAGTGCGGCCCCAAAGGTCTGTTTACTTACCGTTAGTCTTTCCCTTGCTAAAAATCCGTTTTAAAATGTGGCGTCTAGGAGATTTTCTGTTGAATATTGGGGAGCTTTATTTACGTTCTTCCAGAACGTATATGATGCTTTGCGCGCCTACAATGACCTTGGAAGTTTCATCTGTGTGTGCGCAGTACTAATTTTAATCGTTTGCTAGTATTTACTATGAGATCAAAAATCTAAAAGACTAATACAGTAAAAATTAAAATTAATTATTCCAATAGATCGCCGAAGCAAAATTGTAAGACACTAGCCTAGAAAATTATAAATTATGTTAAAATACGAGAATCATTCCGGTTTGTGACGACACAATCTTTAACTTGATTTCTTTTCGTATGTCATTCCCAACGCCAACCGAGATACGGCAGCTACCACTCCAGCCGACCTTGGCGCTGCAAATGCGCGGATGGCGATCTGCGCGTAGCTGTAATAAGGCAGGCCGGGAGTCCTTTTAAAAAATGTGGAAGAAACTTGCCGAACCTGGCAACTTCCATGTTTCCCCTAGAGGGGTGTACTGACCATGTAAAATCGGTTCAGACGTTTCACGAGTTCATACGGGAAATATTCCGCGCCACAATCCTCTCGTTAAGACAGGGTAGAACTCCTTGAAGTCCGCAGACTGAAGGCAGACTTTACTTTGACATTTAAGATCCCTTAATAGGCTTTTTTTCGAGGCAGTTCCCTGAAAGAGGGGACATTGCTTTAAATGTGTCCGGCCTAAATGGCGAAATAATTGTAAGCCAAGTTATTTTTGCTTTCATAGTGATTCCGGCTTGGAACGCTTTACACGATGAAACGGAGTACGGAAAAAAATCACAGTAAGAAAAGTCACAGAAAAAAAAGTCATAAATTTGCCTTGGAAAAATACCACAGGGAAAAAAAGTCATAAAATGGTGAATACTATGAATAACTTCCATGGCCGTTGCATACTATGGTAGCGAATTTCTTGCAGTTCTGATTGTGGAGGCTTTAGGATGTTTATCGTTGCTGGGCTATGCGTGGCCCCCGACAGTGCTGATTGCGTGCTCCCCGAGTTTCTTTCTTCGTATATTTTGGCCATGAGTTTCCAGCACTTATGATTGGGAGGCTTTAGGGTGTTTATCAAACGAAAGATGCCCCCCCCCCCCCCGCCTCCCCAGTTCTGATTGCGTACTGCCAGATGTACCACTGCTAGATGCGAAGTTCATTCTGGTAGTGTACGAACAATAAGCGATAAATGAACAGATTCAAATTCCATCTTGTGAACGCGTAATGAGAGATTTTGTTCAAATGAACTGTATTGAAATGACGTTTCAGCACGGAACACATAATCGTGAAAGTTAATTTGTGACTTTTTTCCTGTTACTTATTTTCTGTGAACTTAATTCTGTGAGTTTTTTTTCCCCTACAACAGACGAAACAGCCTCTGCTTTTTTCGTCAACAGCTTTAAGAGACATTAAAATTTAGTGAACTTGCTGCTTTTCTGAGGCGACCTGAATTTTCCATGATTTCGACCCAATTGTCTGGCGGCTTTGTCTTGGTCTCAAGGCTGGATTTTAAAGTGAGCGGTGAAAAAAAAAAAAGACGGCCGGAAACTTAATTCTTTCAACATTTTAAACTGCATAGTAAAAAAAAGACAGACATTGAGCTATTTTAAGTTCCAACTTCATGTTGTTCCATGCAGTTTAAAATCTAATTAAGAAATGCCCTACATGCATAGGTAAAAGGTACCAAAATGAAAATAAAAAATGCGGCAATTCTTGGCAGAACCAACATAACAGTTATCTAGATGTCTGATGGTCCCACAAAATGGAATTGGGAAATGGGCTATTTACAGTGGCAAATATTAAGCAGGCGTTGGGAATAGATTGCTTTCTTGCAGTCATTTTAGAGAAAGCATCATTTCCCCCGCCGGGTCGCAATGATACTGAAAAAAAATGACCGAACTCAATTTATAACTATATTTAGTGAATATCAAACTTGTTGAAACCCTGCAGTAAATACGTAAATAGTCAGTTTAAAATACTATCAAATTAACTCATTTTCACAGACACGTTGTAATACAACATGGAATCACGAGCTGGGGTGGAACCTGTATATTAATAACTTTGAAACCATTAATACCAAAAACCAAAAAAATATTATTAGACTATGGGCTCCCTAAAGATACGACACCGTTTGCTCCTCTATTCAAATCGTATAACGTATCATCCCTTCCGTTGAGAAAACCATGGTTGTGTTCAAAAAAAAAAACTGTTGAACACACAGGTGTTGCACTTTTTACCGCTAGAAAAAAGTAGTGTGCGACTGATAAGTGCATAAAGGTGGTTGACTGAACTGCGTTATTTCTAGTGTACGATTTTCGCTGTTGGCTAATTTCTAATTTTCCGTAATATTATTTCCAGCGATATACGTCTATTTATTAATGACTTAGTAACTCAGACAGAATGGGTGTACATGCTTACGCTTGTAGCAGGTTGTCTTGCTTGGAGTCGCTGCCATGTTACGAAACCGGAAAAAAATGTCAACCTAAAGCAAAGTAGGAAACCCACACTTCCACTATCATTGGATCATCTCATGGGTCTTTATAGGAAGATTTCAGACAGCTGTTCGTCAAAAACCGGGTAGTAAGGGTCTAATGCTTAGCAGCGTCTTACTGCCCAAATTTGACACCTAGACCCTTACAGTCAAAGCGTGTTCCTTACAAGTTTTGACTTTTAGACCCTTACTTTTAACTTTTAACGATTCGTTTTTGTTTATTAATACTTATTTGCCTTAAAGTAGGGGAATAAGACGCGCACAAAATACCGTCGGTGCCCCGGGGAGGGGAAGGGAGGGGGGAGGGAGACCAAACAATGGGGGAGCGGGGGTTTCCGGGGGTTTCGGGGGGCTGGGGGGGGGACAGGAGCGCATTTTAAGTCATGCTACCCAGTATAGTATTTCGCCTTCGCATGCGCAGATGATCTGCGCGTGGACAGCTAGTTAATGTTCAATAACTTTATCGCTTCTACTTAGTATCTATCGAATGTTCGACTTGTGTAGAACATACTTTACTTAATTTTTGTGTGTTTGTTTTAATTTGACGTATTTTCGCATTACTTCATGCAGGATTTGTTGCCACCTATGGTCATCTTAATTATTTTTCTCGACGGTTCTGTGTTGCAGATGAGTTTGCTCTGCAACAGATTTCCAGTCCTGTGATTTCGTTGCCAATGCTTTTATTTGGTGTGTAATAAACTTACTTACAAATTTGAAAGAGAAAACTCCTGTCGACCTTTCTCCTTCCGCCCCCCCCCCCCCCCTTCAATCCTCAGCCGCTAGTCTGTAACACAAGTGAGGGTGAAGGGGACGTAAAACGAACAGCTTGCCCTTCCTGGAAAAATTCACAGCTACTGGCTGTGAGAAAATATTTCGTAGGTTACTGCTACGTTTCTGTATTTTTACATAATAAAACAATGTAAAATAAATATTGCAAATATCCGACTGTCAACTGTAGATGAACTTGGTGACCTGTTGTTCGCAAACCAAATATTTACCAGTGACCTGAGCGGGAGAAATGTCGCACAATTCTAAGAGGCGTAATTTATTACTAGGTTGTCCACGATTGCAAGCAACTAGGTAATTAAAACTTCACAGCGTTGGTACGGACACTTCATGAAATATTCTGTGTAATTACATGAACGCTTGGTAGGTACAGACAGGACCCGAATAAATACGCCCACATCCGACGACCTCTAGTCCTTCAACTGTGTGACACGGGCGTAAAATTTAAATAAACGAAACTTCGATAACGACGCAATTAAGTGACATCTTCCTGACCGGAAACTCCTCCAAATTACTAATCATTGCCACCATTTAAAGGCGGAAGTACCCGATTGTCGAAAAGTCGACGGCCGATAGAGTTTCCCTCTGGTGGCTGGAGCATGCATTTCCGGCGTATGAGGCAAGGCAAACTGGGATTGAAGCTGCGTTCCTCGCTCACTATACGGCAGGTTAGCTTGCTGCTTTTCCGGTATTAGTAGTGACAAACACGAAGGGAATTGGTATCTGAAAAACTGTATGCGGGAATATTCGTATTTCAATCCGCTGCCTGTTAATTTTTAAAAAGAGAGGCAGATAACGAAGCATAACTATTAAATTACGTGATCTGGCACCTACTGAGGGCTGCCCGCATACACTCTGTGTAGATACCAATTCCCTTCGGTTCTCAGGCCGTAAGGTACTGGACGGCTCCTGGCGTGTTTTTCACTAACTAATTCCGGAAACTCACAGTGCTGATAGCCCTGTAGTGGAGCGAGGAATGCAGCTATCTCAGTTGGCCTTGGTACGAGGACGCGGCATTGAAATGCACCTTTGCGTAGGGGGAGCCACTGACAGCACCCACAAGTGAAATTGTTGGTAAGAGAGGATTATTTTTGCTGCTGTTCAGACATTGTGAGTGCATGGAATTAGAGGTTTATTTGAGGATGCCAAAACTATTAATTGTAAATTGGTTGTTAAACCTTTCCCATTCATTACGAACGTGGAGTTGCAAGTGGTATACTAGAAGCCGTTAAAGTTATATTCCTTCTTGCCCTATAGAACAGCAGCAAGTGACGTCATATTTCCTACGAGATAGCATCTGGAGGGCATAACTACAAGGTGCACTGGATTAAAATGTAAGGGAAAACAACGGCATTTCTAGTCAAGACAGTGCTTTGAGAGCGGATTTCTTAGGCTTAAAAAAACGCTGTTTTCTCCAACAACAAAAATGGCGCGTTATAGGTTTAAGAAATCCAGTCTAATAGCATTGGCTTCAGTAAGACGACCTTCTTTCCCCCCTCCAGTGCCCCTTGCAGCTAACCCTGTTACTGGCTCCACCATAGAGTTATATACAATAATACTACGTTATGTCACTGTTCTATAACCGCCACGTATAGTTCTCAGTTAGCGCTTGCTGCCATCATGCCATTTCGCGCAGTTATACTGCGACATCACGTCCGCGGTAATTATGGAGTCTAAGCGAACCACTCCAAATCACAATTTTTTTTACTAATCGACGCATATCATCATCCTCTTGCCAAATCACATTAAAAAACCGGGGGGAAACGTGTTTTAAGGTGTAAAAAAAAACATTGAAAACATGTAAAACGATAGTTACGATCGTGTTGAGGAGCCGGCCATATCGCAGGAGACAGAGTGACGAGAAAACCTGATTTGCATCGTAATGAAAGGAGACGGAAATTACTTAACCTAACCTAACAAACCTAACCTACCTAAACCTAACCTAACCTACCCTACCCAACCTAAAAAAAAATAACAACAAAAAACTCAGACAGCATAGTTTGGAACATTACTTTCCGTTTTCGCGATGCCAACTTTTCGTGTTACTCTGAATCCCGGAACACTGCCGGGCCCACCGTGTTACGTGGTTAAAAAACGTGTGTGGAGAGCTAAAAAACGTGTTTACATAGCCAAAAAACATTTTCCCCCATTTTTGTAACGTGAAATGAGAAGAGGATGAAGATTTAGGTCGGTACGTACCAAAATTGATCGATTTATCGTGGTTCGCTTAAACTCCATAAATACCGAGTTCTTTACGTGACTCCCATGATGCTAGATAATGTAAATAAGGGCGTGTTTACGCGACGACTCGCTTTTGCATTCTCGCAGCTAAAAGCTAGAAATCATCTGAATTCCGACATGTTGGAAGTTTTAGCTATGCCGGTTCGAAACGAAAACTTTCAATACGTGAGTTCAAAAGCAACTGGGAAAATTGTTTCGTCAGGAGGAATTAATTTAGTAGAAAGGGGAAACTAATTGTAAATAAATAACGGTTGACTATAGGATATTCCACATTTTGCTTTCAGAAAATCACTTCAACGCGAAAATTAGTATCCTTACAATGTAAGAAGTAGTCCCTCTTTAGAAGCCTATTAAAAAATAGTTACACGTGTTTACACCTTATAAATATGCATTTGTGCCTTATTTTCACAAAATGCAAACACACAAAATATAAAAATACGATGTGGGAAAAACTACAGACACGAATCTGTTTCGCATTACCCAAAACACCTTCCTGGTAAGGTTATTCATAACAAACAAGATGGCGGACAATAAAGATGCTGCATCCGTCTCCACGCCACATTACTTTGTTGCGAACCCAAGCGGGAAGCCTTTGACTTGGCAGTCGAAGCAAATTTTCTGAACGTTTATGCCAAACTTCGTGCAATTCATCCTGGAAAAACCAAGGATAATGTGTTTCAGAAATGGTAAGCGATTTAACCGGAGTTTCTTCGAGGACAGTGTATTCGATCAAGTCCGAGAAGCGGCGGAAACGTGTGCTGAACGCCGTTGAAGAAGCGGCCGAGCCACGCTATGTATTACGATCGCCATACAGGCTGCGTAGCAAAATTGTAAGGTAGAATATTGAACATGCTGAACAAAAAGAAAAAAAATAAAGATTGCGGTGTAACAAGCAAGAAACACGACACGCCACGATTCGGTGACATGGTTCGGGCTGCCGTCCGAAAGAAAATCCATGCTTTAAACGAGCCACCAACACCTAATAAATTACTGGGAGAAATCAACAGCAACCCTGAATTGCCTAAATTTTCGAGAATAACTTTGTACCGACTGACGGGCGACCTAAGTTTTGATTACGCCGCATCACTGTGAGTAAATCCTATCGAACACAGTTGCTTGAAGCCAAGTGAAGGGATATGTTGCAAGCAATAACAAAACGTTCAAGAGAGACGAAGTAAAAATATTGCTGGCTGAAGGAATACAGAAATTCACTAAAGAGATGTGGCAAAACTTCATCACGCACACACTCAAGGTTGAAGAGAATTCTGGGAAATTGATGCACTTTCTGAAAATGAAGTGGACTACCTTGTTAGTGAAATTAGCAATGAATCGGATGACGATTCGGGAGAAGATTTTTTGTAAATATATACTTACATCACAAACGTCTGTGTTAAAAATTAGAGAACTCCGACCGTAATAAACAATAAAAATTTGAAATACAAATAAAAGTGTGTATTGAATAGTCAATGAAATAAAATACAATGAAATAAATAAAACTTAACATGTCAACATAAAAGGTAAGTATTCCACTCCTCCTCCACCCCTCCCCCCCAAAAAAAAAATTCTTTTGGCAATCCGGATAAGGTTAACCCTTCATCCTTGGGCAACTTAAACGAAAATATAAAATCATCTATGCTAAAAATTGAAGAATCCAACAATACAGGCCTAAATTAAATAACTTTCTCTGAACTGTTAAAACCCTAGCTTCCCATCCCGAAACATGTAAGCGTACAACGAATTAAACTTTTGCCTACGTAATCATTTGTGATGTTCAAGTTGTATATTATACAGACTGATTACAACTAATGCTTCCATCATCACGGCGCAAGGATACGTACATCCACGCTAGTGATTTTCTGAAAGCAAAATGTGGAATATCCTATAGCAAATAGCGTTCGGTGAGCGAGAAGGTCTTAGGGCGCGTTTATGCAACAAGAGCTACTCGCTCGCCGAACGCTATTTGTTAGCGACAAGAAAACAGCATTGGCAGCCGAAACGACCTTAACGTCACAGCATGAACGCCAAAACTGTGTCGTCATAAACCCGAAGCGATGACACGTCACGCGTAACTTGCGAAAGTATAGGGCAGTGACACGAGGTAGTATTATTGTATACGTATAACTCTACGGTAGAGCCAGAAACTGGGTTAGCTGCAAGGGGCACTGGAGGGGAAAAAAGAAGGTCGTCTTACTGAAGTCAATGCTATTAGACTGGATTTCTTAAGGCTGTAACGCACGATTTTTGTTGGAGAAAACAACGTTATTTTAAGCCTTAGAAATCCGTTCTTAAAGCACTGTCTTGACTAGAATGGCCGTTTTTTCCCTTACATTTTAATCTAGTGCACCTTGCAGCTATTACCTCCAAATGGTATCTCGTAGCCAATATGACGTCACTTGACGCTGCTCTATAGATCCAACATTCGTTCGTTACTTTTCCTGGAAGCGGTATAGCAAAACAAGAATATCATATCAGATTAACGTCAAACTGTTTCTACATACACCGGATTGACGTAGTGTGCAGTGTATAATAATGACCTTGACGTTACACCATACTTGTGTTTTTCTAAATAGCTCGATAGAAAATATTGCTTGAACGCTCCCTTAACAAAAAAAAAAAATATCCCGTTGCATGGAAAAAATTCCCATTAGATAGAAATAAATTTTCCTGTCAGGTCGAAGATTTTCTATCTGACGACCGTGCGATAAATTCTATCTGCTGGGTTTTCGATCTGATGGACCGGAGTCTTGTTTTTTTTTTTTTTTTTTTTTTTTTTTGGTTACGTGCCGAATAATTGTACGTGTTTCAAAAGCAAATGAAAAGCCCAAGCGAAACAAGAAACTTGAAATGTTATATTAAATCTGTTTTTAATTGTCTATTTCTCTTCTCTTTACAGGTAAGAAAGGTTTAATGTTCAACATTTACTTTCGAAGTTGATGAAAATTCTTAAGGTAAGCTGTAAATTATTTAGCTATTGCCCAGTGATGCTGTTTACCCTACGGAACCTCGTTAGCTTTTACCTCAGGTGGCCACGACGCATGGCATCTTCTGGGGCGCTTGTTTTTATAATCCGAGCACCGCAAAATGACACGCTCGGTTAGCTTTAAGAACGGTAATATATACAGCCTTTATAAGGCCAACGAACTAGCAGTTGGATGTTAATTTTAATGAGCTCGTATTACCAAGAGAGTCTATACGTGGCAGAGTGAGTCAATCTTCTCTGAGGTTGGAGTTCCATTTATAAAATAAAAGCATTTGATGACGTAATCTAAAATAAATAATGCCTGAAAGTGTACATGTAGGATCACACAACTCCTCGACGTTTCGAATTATGCCTATACCACACGCCATGGCTGTTTGCTGTGACGTGCATATCACGTGGCTGGGCTAGTCCAATCAGACGGCCAAACAGCCGTTGTTCTCGTTCGTCATTGGCTAACTCATGGTGACGTCACGGCAAACAGCCATTGCGCATGGTCTAACTCATTGTCAAGAGAATAAGAGCTTAAAATAAAGATTTTAAGGTACCCTGCTTCTCACCAGATACGTTCTACGTTCTTTTTTAGGCGACTGCCAATGTGGTATTTTAAAATACCTATTTTAATGGTT
This sequence comes from Lithobius niger, assembly GCA_023313725.1. Taxonomy (NCBI): domain Eukaryota; kingdom Metazoa; phylum Arthropoda; class Chilopoda; order Lithobiomorpha; family Lithobiidae; genus Lithobius; species Lithobius niger. Next base: position 40,897 of record JAHWFP010038543.1, read on the forward strand.
AAACGCTTGTTGTCTTGATAATGAGTTAGGGATAACTGGAAACGTCGAGAATTTCTGTGATTTTACATGTTTACTTCTATGCTTTTTGTTTAAGTTTGGATTTTAGATTAACTTCCAAAATATGGCGGCCGTACTAGTGCTGAAGTTTGGAATTTCGTACTTCTGCAAAATAAGGATCTTTGCTTTTATGTGTACTGTATATCTACCAGTCATTGCGAACAATAAACACTAAAATTGAATAAACAGTGGAAATTAAGTTCAAACTTGACCTTGCTATTCGGAAATAGATAGCAAGCTGCTTTATAATAAATTACAAACCCTTCCTAGTGTTAAAAGAACATGCCTCCTCACTAAGCATCCTGCTCGACATAGCTTTTGTAACATTTACATACATTAGAGTGCATGTAGCAATACCGTTTGTCACGATGGAAGATATAAATGCCTTTGCAACAATTAAACGCGTCTGAAGTAATGTTGGAAACCTGACCCATGCAGGAAAGCCAACTGGGAGCAATGGGCCTTTAACCCCTTCTACTTCCGACGTACACCCACCCCACAAAGAGACTTTTTTCAAATCTCATGTGACCTTAGGTCGGATTTCCAAGGAAATTTCTCGAAACTAGCTTTACGTCGCTGGGGTTAGCTATTTAGTCTTCTTCCGTAAACCAAAAAAAGCGATTAGCCGCAGACCAAATCCTCCACGTTAAAACTTGGCGCATTTGTCGTACGTGTCTTGGCTTGTATGGCCGAACGGTCTGGTTTACTCGTGGGCATTTCTGATGTTATTAACGCTTAGGTTAGTTTAAAACAACATTTCAGTTGTTTTCAGAGCTAAACCCCAAAAAATTTAATTTAGCCAAGGTTAGGTCGGGTCAGGGAAACGATTTTCAGTCTACGTTCGAACAGATTGTTCATGGTCTATTGGGTATTGACCTCCCATTCTTCGATTTTTCAAATGTAACTCTCACCAGAGGACATTCTCTGAAACTTACAATACAGGCGTCTCACTTCGACTGCCGTCGAAACTTTTTTTTCGTTTAGGATGATTGGTGTCTGGAATTCCCTACCCGAAGAGGTGGTCACGTGTTGCTCTGTAGAGACATTCCGGAAACGTTTAACCCGCATAAATCTCCCAGAAATTCATGCAACGTTCCTACCCCTAAACTTGACATGAGGCTCTCTATCCCACATGTCTTTTTAGTCATTGACATACCCTCCAATCGGGGTGCACTCGCTTTTAAATCGTTTGAAATTTACTTTCTTATATCTTTTTTTTTTTTTAGATTTGGCAGGCTGTCAGTGATCCCCCGATTCTTGCTTGACCATTTTCAATTGCATAAAATGTTTTATTTATTTATTTATTTATTTAGAAATAAGCAAAAAACACTACTGGGGCGATTTTTTTCGCTTGATCATACCTGGCCCTGCAAAATCCGTTAACATGGAAGATTTGTTAAAAAGACACTCAAGCTCGAAGCATAAAACAGTTAACACACTGGTGACCTAATATTTCGGAGCAATTAATTCAAGAGTTAGCTCCATTTTCAAAGATTAAAAACCACAACAAACTCACAAACCCAATTACATCCAGTCTACCAGGTCGCCATGCTGAAGGGAATGCTGTGAATGTTGTTGGGTTTGTGAGTTTGTTGTGTTTTTTAATCTTTGCAAATGAAGCCAGCCCTTGAATTGCTCCGAAATATTAGGTACCAGCGTTTTAACCGTTTTATGCGTCGAGCTTGAGTGTCTTATTAACAAATCCAAACGCATTTTTTAACCATTCGTAATGGAAGATTTGGTCTGCGGCTAAGTGCTTGTCTTCCGTAAATGTATGTCCTGTGTGGAAAACATTGAATTCATCAGAGAACAACTGTAAATTTGTTCACTAACAAATAAATGAACACGAACAACACTGACTATGTTGTGTAATTGTTTAAAACTCTTTCAGTATATTAGTGTATTTTAGAATGGCATGCGCACTTAACGAACTTGTCGCTGGTGTGTAAATGTCATTATAAAGCCTGCTAAATACTCATATTTTAGTCTTGTTGTTTCGTAGTAATTAGTCGTAGTATTAGCAACAGCTGGCAAGCTTGTTTTGAGAGCTAAGTGTTTCACGGAGGTCCATTAGTTTAATTACTGCAATTAAATACGAACTCCAGGTGGGACGTGGGGGACAAAAAAGTTTAACAATCTAACTTGTGTAGAAAACCACTTAAGGTTGAAGTCACACATATATCTGATACAAAGTTTATTTTAAAGAAAGTATTTTAGAACATTACGAGAACAACTCGGCCTTCTTGTAACGAGTTAGGAACCAAAGCACTACAGATTTTCACGAGTTTCGGCAATCGTTATAGTTGGTTCATTTGAAATGTCGCTTTCAACTGCTGAGTACTGTGGTGTTTTTTTTTTAATTCCTCAAGTTGTTGCGGCGTGCCTGGCGATAAAAAATGTAGGTACATACACGGATA
>JAHWFP010038543.1:43770-65824 GCA_023313725.1 Lithobius niger
GAGGGTGAAGGGGACGTAAAACGAACAGCTTGCCCTTCCTGGAAAAAAATTCATAGCTACAGGCGGTCGGAAAATATTTCGTACGTTTCTGTAAATGTAAGCATTGTGACATAATAAAACAATGTAAAATAAATATTGCAAATATCCGACTGTCAACTGTAGATGAACTTGGTGACCTGTTGTTTTGTAAATCAAATATTTACCAGTGACCTGAGCGGGAGAAATGTCGCACAATTCTAAGAGGTATAATTTATTACTAGGTTGTCCACGATTGCAAGCAACTAGGTAATTAAAACTTCACAGCGTTGGTACGGATACTTCATGAAATATTCTGTGTAATTACATGAACGCTTGGTAGGTACAGACAGGACCCGAATAAATACGCCCACAACATCCGACGACCTCTAGTCCTTCAACTGTGTGACACGGGCGTAAAATTTAAATAAACGAAACTTCGATAACGACGCAATTAAGTGACATCTTCCTGACCGGAAACTCCTCCAAATTACTAATCATTGCCACCATTTAAAGGCGGAAGTACCCGATTGTCGAAAAGTCGACGGACGATAGAGTTTCCCTCTGGTGGCTGGAGCATGCATTTCCGGCGTACGAGGCAAGGCAAACTGGGATTGAAGCTGCGTTTCTCGCTCACTATACGGCAGGTTAGCTTGCTGCTTTTCCGGTATTAGTTAGTGACAAACACGAAGGGAATTGGTACCTGAAAAACTGTATGCGGGAATATTCGTATTTCAATCCGCTGCCTGTTAATTTTTAAAAAGAGAGGAAGATAACGAAGCATAACTATTAAATTACGTGATCTGGCACCTACTGAGGGCTGCCAGATACTCTGTGTAGATACCAATTCCCTTCGGTTCTCAGGCCGTAAGGTACTGGACGGCTCCTGGCGTGTTTTTCACTAACTAATACCGGAAACTCACAGAGCTGACAGCCCTGTAGTGGAGCGAGGAATGCAGCTATCTCAGTTGGCCTTGGTACGAGGACGTGGCATTGAAATGCACCTTTGCGTAGGGGGAGTCACTGACAGCGCCCACAAGTGAAATTGTTGGTAAGAGAGAATTATTTTTGCTGCTGTTCGTGAGTGCATGGAATTAGAGGTTTATTTGAGGATGCCAAAACTATTAATTGTAAATTGGTTGTTAAACCTTTCCCATTCATTACGATCACGGAGTTGCAAGTGGTATACTAGAAGCCGTTAAAGTTATATTCCTTCTTGCCCTATAGAGTAGCGGCAAGTGACGTCATATTGGCTACGAGATAGCATCTGGAGGGCATAGATACAAGGGGCACTAGATTAAAATGTATGGGAAAACGACGGCATTTCTAGTCAAGACAGTGCTTTGAGAGCGGATTTCTTAGGCTTAAAAAAACGCTGTTTTCTCCAACAACAAAAATCGCGCGTTATAGGCTTAAGAAATCCAATCTAATAGCATTGGCTTCAGTAAGACGCCCTTCTTTTTCCCCTCCAGTGCCCCTTGAAGCTAACCCTGTTACTGGCTCCACCATAGAGTTATATACAATAACGTTATGTCACTGCTCTATAACCGCCACGCATAGTTCTCAGTTAGCGCTTGCTGCCATCATGCCATATCGCGCAGTTATACTGCGACGTCACGTCCGCTCGCATCTTTACGTGACTCCCATTATGCTAGATAATATAAAAAAGGGCGCGTTTACGCGACGACTCGCTTTTGCATTCTCGCAGCTAGAAGCTAGAAATCATCTGAAATTCCGACATGTCGGAAGTTTTAGCTATGCTGGTTCGAAACGAAAACTTTCAATACGTGAGTTCAGAATCAACTGGAAAAATTTTTTCGTCAGGAGGAATTCATTTACTAGAAAGGGGAAACTAATTGTAAATAAATAACGGTTGACTAGCATATTACGTTTGGCGAGCAAGAAGGTCTTAGGGCGCGTTTATGCAACAAGATCTACTCGCTCGCCGAACGCTATTTGTTAGCGACAAGAAAACAGCATTGGCAGACGAAACGAAGTTAACGTCACAACATGAACGCCAAAATTGTGTCGTCATAAACCCTAAGTGATGACACGTCACGCGTAACTTGCGAAAGTATAGGGCAGTGCATGACGTAGTATTATTGTATATAACTCTACGGTAGAGCCAGTAACTGGGTTAGCTGCAAGGGGCACTGGAGGGAAAAAAAGAAGGTAGTTTTACTGAAGCCAATGCTATTAGACTGGCTTTCTTAAGCCTGTAACACGCGATTTTTGTTGTTGGAGAAAACAACGTTATTTTAAGCCTAAGAAATCCGCTCTTAAAGCACTGTCTTGACTAGAATCGCCGTTTTTTCCCTTACATTTTAATCTAGTGCACCTTGTAGCTATACCCTCTAAATTGTATCTCGTAGCCAATATGACATCACTTGACACTGCTCTATAGATTTAACATTCGTTCGTTACTTTTCCTGGAAGCGGTATAGCAAAACAAGAGTATGATATCAGATTAACGTCAAACTGTTTCTACATACACCGGATTGACGTAGTGTGCAATGCATGATGATGACCTTGACGTTACGCCATACTTGTGTTTTTCTAAATAGCTCGATAGAAAATATTGCTTGAACGCTCCCTTAACAAAAAAAAAAAATATCCCGTTGCATGGAAAAAATTCCCATTAGATAGAAATAAATTTTCCCGTCAGGTCGAAGATTTTCTATCTGACGGACCGTGCGATAAATTCTATCTGCTGGGTTTTCGATCTGATGGACCGGAGTCTTGTGTTTTTTTCTTTTTTTTTTTTCGGTTACGTGCCGAATAATTGTATGTGTTTCAAAAGCAAATGAAAAGCTCAAGCGAAACAAGAAACTTGAAATGTTATATTAAATCTGTTTTTGATTGTTTATTTCTCTTCTCTTTACAGGTAAGAAAGGTTTAATGTTCAACATTTACTTTCGAAGTTGATGAAAATTCTTTAGGTAAGCTGTGAATTATTTAGCTATTGCCCAGTGATGTTGTTTACCGTAGGGAACCTCGTTAGCTTTTACCTCAGGTGGCCACGACCCATGGCACCTTCTGGGGCGCTTGTTTTTATAACCCGAGCACCGCAAAATGACACGCTCGGTTAGCTTTAAGAACGGTAATATATACAGCCTTTATAAGGCCAACGAACTAGCAGTTGGATGTTATTTTTAATTAGCTCGTATTACCAAGAGAGTCTATACGTGGCAGAGTGAGTCAATCTTCTCTGAGGTTGGAGTTCCATTTATAAAATAAAAGCATTTGATGACGTAATCTAAAATAAATAATGCCTGAAAGTGTACATGTAGGATCACACAACTCCTCGACGTTCGAATTATGCCTATACCACACGCCATGGCTGTTTGCTGTGATGTGCATATCACGTGACTGGGCTAGTCCAATTAGACGGGCAAACAGCCGTTGTTCTCGTTCGTCATTGGCTAACTCATGGTGACGTCACGGCAAACAGCCATTGCGCATGGTCTAACTCATTGTCAAGAGAATAAGAGCTTAAAATAAAGATTTTAAGGTACCCTGCTTCTCACCTGATACGTTCTACGTTCTTTTTTAGGCGACTGCCAATGTGGTATTTTAAAATACCTATTTTAATGGTTAAACGCTTGTTGTCTTGATAATGAGTTAGGGATAACTGGAAACGTCGAGAAGTCGTGTGATTTACATGTTTACTTCTATGCTTTTTTTTTAAAGTTTGGAATTTAGATTAACTTCCAAGATATGGCGGCCGTACTAGCGTTGCAGTTTGGAATTTCGTACTTCTGCAAAATAAAAATCTTTGCTTTTATTTGTATACTGTATATCTACCACTCATTGCGAACATTAAACACTAAAATTGAATAAACAGTAGAAATTAAGTTCAAACTTAACCTTGCTATTCGGAAATAGATAGCAAGCCGCTTTATAATAAATTACAAACCCTTCCAAGTGTTAAAAGGACATGCCTCCTCACTAAGCATCCTGCTCGACATAGCTTTTGTAACATTTACATACAGTAGAGAGAATGTAGCAATACCGTTTGTCACGATGGAAGAAATGAATACCTTTGCAACAATGAAACGCGTCTGAAGTAATGTTGAAAACCTGAGCCATGCAGGAAGGCCAACTGGGCTTTAAACCCTTCTACTTCAGACGTACGCCCACCCCACAAAGAGACTTTTTTCAAATCTCATGTGACCTTAGGTCGGATTTCCAAGGAGATTTCACGAAACTATAGCTTTACGTCGCTGGGGTTAGCTATTTAGTCTTCTCCCGTAAACAAAAAAAAAGCGATTAGCCGCACACCAAATCCTCCACGTTAAAACCTGGCGCATTTGTCGTACGTGTCTTGGCTTGTATGGTCGAACGGTCTGGTTTACTCGTGCGTGATTCTGATGTTATTAACGCTTAGGTTAGTTTAAAACAACATTTCTGTTGTTTTCAGAGCTAATCTCCAAAAAGCTTAATTTAGCCATGGTTAGGTTAGGTCAGGGAAACGATTTTCAGTCTACGTTCGAACAGAAACAAGCAAAAAAAAAATACTGGAGCGACTTTTTTCGCTTGATCATGCCTGGCCCTGCGAAATCCGTTAACATGGAAGATTTGTTAAAAAGACACTCAAGCTCGAAGCATAAAACGGTTAAAACACTGGTACCTAATATTTCGGAGCAATTCAAGAGTTGGCTCCTTTTTTAAAGGTTAAAAAGCACAACAAACCCACAAACCCAACATCCAGTCTACCAGGTCGCCATGTTGAAGAGAATGCTGTCAATGATGTTGGGTTTGTGAGTTTTGTTGTGTTTTTTAACCTTTGCAAATGGAGCCAGCCCTTGACTTGCTCCGAAATATTACGTACCAGTGTTTTAACCGTTTTATGCGTCGAGCTTGAGTGTCTTATTAACAAATCCAAATGCATTTTTTAATGCATATTCGTAATGGAAGATTGTTCTGCGGCTAAGTGCTTGTCTTCCGTAAATGTATGTCCTGTGTGGAAAAACCACACACAAAGTAGCCATTAAGTGCTAGTAAAACAATGAAATCACGACGTTTCGGTTCCAAGGTCGGAACCGTTTTCAGGTGAAGGGTTTAAAACATGTTCATTCTTTTAAACAGGTTCATTCTTTTAAACTTAGAAGCACTAAGTGTAACCTAGACTGTCGCAAGTACTTTGTTTGCAAATCGGGTGGTGGCGCCTTGGAACTCCCTCCCCGAGGCTGTTGTGTCGGCTACTTCGCTGGGTGTGTTTCGTGAATTGCTAAACAAAACCGATTTGTCCACTTACCTTAAGCGTCCATATCTGTGATGCAGCCATTAACGTCTTACAAGGACCGTTGTTAGTGGTAACGTATGTAACCCTTCCGCCCTCCTTGCCCCTACTGGGTGCAGAATGCTTTCTTTATTTATGTCAAACAACTTAAAAATAAAAATAAAAATTAATAAAATAACAGCAGAGCAGGGCCATGGAAATAAAACTTACAAGTCATAAGGATGCAAGGTTCCATGCTAAAAACTAATAAAACCAACTAAAATAAAAGTCAGCACAATTCGAAAGAATGTGCCAACAGTCACACCTAACTCACTCACGTCTGCTGGTCGAATGAGAGAGAATTTAGTCGGCTATGCTTTAAATAGTGGGTCCCTGGATTTTGATTGGTGGAAATGTGTTGATGCCAGCGTCATTGCATAACTTAATGTAGTTTTGTAGGTAATTGGCTGTAGGTATTAAGTGATTATGAGCAGGTGGTTTGGTTAAATGAATACAAAGTGTTTCCAAGTTTTCGCGTGTTTTGGTGTGAGGAATTTGAAATAAAACCACCAATCAAAATCCAGGGACCCACTATTTAAAGCATAGCCGACTGAATTCTCTCTCATTCCACCAGCAGACTTGAGTGAGTTAGGTGTGACTGTTGGCGCATTCTTTAGAATTGTGCTGACTTTTATTTTATTTGGTTTTAGTTTTTAGCATGGAACCTTCCATCCTTATGACTTGTAAGTTTTATTTCCATGGCCCTGCTCTGCTGTTATTTTATTAATTTTTAAGTTGTTTGACATGTTTTAAACCCTTCACCTGAAAACTGTTCCGACCTTGGAAGCGAAACGCCGTGATTTCATTGTTTCACCAGCACTTAATGGCTATACTTTGTGTGTGTTTTTAATAACTAAAGTACTTTTTAACCTTCTGCTTTTTGCTTTTCCTGTGTGGAAGACATTGAATTCATCAGAGAACAACTGTAAATTTGTTCACTCACAAATGAATGAACATGAACAACACTGACTATGTTGTGTAATTGTTTAAAACTCTTTCAGTATATTATTGTATTTTAGAATGGCACGCGCACTTAACGAACTTGTCGCTGGTGTGAAAATGTCATTATAAAGCCTGCTAAATAAATACTCCTATTTTAGTCTTGTTGTTTCGTAGTAATTAGTCGTAAAGTTATAGCAACAGCTGGCAAGCTTGTTTTGAGATCTAAGTGTTTCACGGAGGTCCATTAGTTTAATTACTGCAATTATACGAACTCCAGGTGGGACGTGGGGGACAAAAAAAAAGTTGAACAATCTAACTTGTGTAGAAAACCACTTAAGGTTGAAGTCACACATATATCTGATACAAAGTTTATTTTAAAGAAAGTATTTTAAAACATTACGAGAACAACTCGGCCCTTCTTGTAACGAGTTAGAAACCAAAGCACTCCAGATTTTCACGAGTTTCGGCAATCGTTATAGTTGGTTCATTTGAAATGTCGCTTTCAACTGCTGAGTACTGTGGTGTTTTTTTTAATTCCTCAGGATGTTGCGGCGTGCCTGGCGATAAAAAATGTAGGTACATACACGGATATTTTCACCAACCTCTCCCCCCCTCCCTCTCCTTCTCCCCACCCCATTCTGCGAGCTGCTAGTTTTTCCCCGCCGGGTTCAAGGAGAAGCACCTCTATGTATCCTTGTATTCTTTTGGAACCAAAATCATGCCAATCAAATCCATGGCTGATAACAGCAGTTGTCAATGATGATACCAATGCGTTTCTTCCCCCCCCCCTTTTTTTTGGCCAATAAGAAAGGGGTATTTTGGCATATCAGCCAATCACAGCCCACCTGTTCTGATAAACGCTGTCAATGGTCTACGAAGCGGGCGATAAATAAGTGATAAGCAGCTGTTGTGCAAAGCGATAAGCAGGAATCAAAAATAGTCGGCAATACACTAAACAAGAGTTGCATACTTAAACTTGCTAAAAAGGGCTATTAATCGGTTATCAAAGAATGAGGCGATAGATTGAGTAATTGAGATCGGTTTAAGTTTGGTTACATCTGATTTCTGTTCAATGGGATTGCAAAGACGACTTCTGGTTCTGACTGCTGCTAACTAATGAAAAAGGTAATTCGCAAGATGGCGACGGAATTGATAGTTAGGCCCGATTCGTTTATTGCTACTGTAGGTAACGTTTTGCACCATAATAAATATGCTTCACAGGGGCTATACAATGAACTTACACGTCCGCATCTTCACTCCAGGAATTATCACTTGAAGTTATTTTAACCATATTTAATAGCGTGACCGTATTCGTTTCCATATCTACCAAGACGGCGAGCAACAGGGCTGAAGCTTACACAGCGGCAGCGGCAAATAGATTTGCCATTAGATAAATACAAATAAATAACTAATATGGATGTAAAAACGTATCATGACTAATTTAACTGCTACATAAACATTTAGGATAATTTTACTAATACGTAAATTAAATATTTTCAGCAACATTCTGTGATAATTTCTACAGACATGCAACCTGCGTACGTCTGCGTACTGAAGCGTATTTAAAAAAAAATGAAACTGAAACAATCCGAAAGTGACAGGCTACTTCACGTAAGCCTCAACTAATAGAGACACACAAAAAAAATTAATAAAAGTACAACAATATTAATCCGAAATGCAGAAATTCTTACATACGCCCACAAATTTTGTAATTGAGTTTATTAATAAACTCATAAAGTAATTCTTGCAAGATACTCTCATGATTGCTCATCTAAGTCGTGATTACGCTTAAAAAGAAATATTTGTCGTAGGGCATATGGAGTTCTAGAATTCTCCGCTTTGATTACTTGTAAGTAAAAAAAAATAATAATCAAAAATATAAGAGGGTTGCATGTGGGAGAACTTTTATGGATTTAAAAGGAATGAGAAAAAAAGAGATAATCAACCAAGGAAACATTTATGGGTTCAGTTCCATTTAGGACAACCAGTATGGACTTTTTTTCCCGGCGTATTCTATTACATGTTGTGAGTTTTTCATTCCTACAAGTCTTTCATAACGTAAGTTTTGGATTAATTTTTTTTCCATCATTTCTATTAACATTTATTAAAGGTTATTTGTGGACGGTATTTATAAATGCATGAAAGGTTATTTTTTAATAGTATTTGAAAGTGTTAAAACATACCGCACTTCGGGGAAAAACAGAATGAGTTAGGTAAGAGTAAGACCAGGAGCAAATTAAAGGTACATGCATCCATGTTGGCTTTCCTGCATGACTCAGTTTTGCGACATTAGTTCAAACGCATGTAAATGTTGCCAACACATTCATTTTCTTGTTTTATCTTGCGTGTGAGGTGATTTGGCGACATAAACTGTAACCTGTGTAAATGTTGCCAAATGCAATCTCATCGGGTCGCATGATATACCAAAAGGATTTATGTCCTAATGAATTTGAAGTCTATTACCTAGACATGAAGTGTACAGCAAGTCATGTTAAATCCTTTTCTACCTCAAAAATTCCATTCCAGATCAAATCAAATTCAAATTCAAAACTCAGAGTCGATTCCTAACAAGTCACTGCCATGTTTCAATTCAATTGAAATTATTGTCATTTCAAATCATTTCCGATCAATTACTTTACGTTTCTCATTCTGACAAATCAATTTCAATCCACTGACTTGCTGTTGATCCTCTATTAGTTCCAGTCAATTCCCGGTTGATTCAGGGAGTATTTTGACTAATTACATTCAATTCTACCCCATGCAGCCTAAGTAAAGCATAATTTCAGAAATTTTGACAAAATTTTTGGTATTGCAAAACAATTAATAAGATTTTGGTGAATTTTGGGCTGAAATTGGGTAAATTGAGTTAGATTTTGTAGAATTCGCCGAAATGTCAAGTTGAATCAAATCAGATCAAAACAAATAATTTTAAGTCAAATAAAAATCAATTAAATTTAGGTAATAGCCAATCCAATTGATGACTTGGCAAGTCAAGTCAACTTGAGCATAACTTTGGCTGAATTGGTGATCATCAAGTCCAAATCAAGTCAAGTGGAATTGAAGAGTAATAAATTCAAGTCCATTAATTCATAACCTGAAATTGTCCAACGTAGAATCAGTGCTACCAACCAAGTCCACAAAAGTGGAATTAAGTCCACTAATTCCAAGTCCGGACTTGACTTGCACCTATCACTGCCAGCGTGTGACGGGAATAGCCCCCAACTCGGCTAATTTTGGCACTACAAACATCCACTCACCTTGTAAGGAATTTTCCCAAAGTCGGTTTTCATGACATGATAGCTCAGTATTGACTATTGGTATTGACTTAGGTCTATTATCCGTGCGTAACCGTATTACATTGTATCTATTGTGCTGGCATCTTTAATCACTCATTTCGTCTTGCCAGCAGTATCTTACGGTACCTTCCTAAACGACCAAACAGAGCGAACCAAACGCACCACTGTTGGTGACAGTTTGGCTCATTCCCTGCTAATATCCGTGTTGATGCGGCTTGATTGACGTCAACATCGTCAGCGATGAATCTACTTCCGGCAAAACTGTTAGCTCGCGCATGCTCAAACCTCCGCCCCAGCAAACCACCTCCCTGAGATGGTTCGCAGTTTGGCATTGCTCTCGCCTGGTCACATCTATTAGCCAATCCTGGTCAAATCCATTAGCCAGGTCTGGTCGCGGTGAAGGTAGGATATGGCGTATCGAATACTCTGCTGAGATTGTTGAGCTGTGATGTAGTTTAGGGAGGTACTGAACGGCTGCCGCAACGTCACTGCTCACGCGCGACGTCAAGTTTGAAGCCAAACTGTCTCCAACAGTGGTGCGCTCTGTTCGCTCTGTTCGGTCGTTTAGGAAGGTACTGTTTGTTTTCAGTCTGGTCGTTCTCAGACAGAACACCTCTGATACAGGAGAGCAACGTTCGTTGCAAGCGTATTCTGATTTTTCACCAGCCCTTTAGATCGGCACACGAACGAGCGTTAACGTTTATGACTTGACTTTATGACTGTCGATTTCTTGTATCAGGCAAAGCCCGTTAACTGGATTTAATTTGATTGGTTGGCCCTTTAGCATCTGTTTTAAGGGCGGCAAACCTTTTGACCAACCAGAGAGCTGGAGGACAGTTTGTATTCTGGATATCTGGAAGGAGAACGGTGTAGTGAGTGACACGTACTCATGTCGAGTATAGGATGGTTCTTAAGTGCTTTGAGCATAGTATTTATGTGGCGGATTCCGCGAGGCAATCCTGCGGACATATTGTACCAGAGAACTTGCGAGTTGGTGATTTCGCAGCTTAATGCATAAGCTGCAAGCTATATTTTGTGCGACTTCCAGGAACTTATTATGTTTATTAATACAAAAATTTATTCTACGAAAAGATTGTGAAGTCTTAATTTTACGTTGATTATTCTTTAGATCTTCCATTGATTTGGTTCAGCACTCACAGACGATGGTTTCCCTTTTTAACTCTTTAACTGCGGAATTAATTTTCTATCTCCACAAAAGTAGGAGTAACCTGGACGGGACTCGAACTAGTAACTTGAAGGAGCTCTGTAACTTCAGGCGCACGCCTCTACCAGCTCGCCTACGGCCGTCTCTAGAGTCGGGTTGTTAAGGGAACCTAGTATTGTTGTCGTTTCTCCATTGTTGGCTATCTCGTGCATACTTTGGACTGTTTTTAGGACTCAAAAGTGTTTTAGGAAATGAAGAATGGCGACGGATTTACCAACTTTCTGCTATAGAGCAGTAACACGACGTAGTATTATTGTATATAACTCTATGCTGGTGCCTTAATGGGTTAGCTGCAAGGGGCACTGAAGAGAGAAACAGAAGGCAACATACTGAAGCCGATGCTGTGAAGAGTGATTTCTTAGACCTAAAACGCGCGATTTTTGTTGTTGGAGAAAACAACGTTATTTTAAGCCTAAGAAATCCGCTCTTCCGTTGTTTTTCCCTCCATTTTTATGTAGTGCACCTTGTAGTTATGCCCTCCAAAGCCCATACTGGTGCCAATCTGGTGCCAATTATGACAGCAAATGTCACTGCTCTATTGAACTATGGTACTTAGGGTTCGATTGCTTACATTTTCTTTGTTATATTTAGTGTTTGGATGAGGATGGACTGTTATAGGATAAGTTACGTCAACGTAACGGAGCAGTCGCTTTTGTCCATACAATGACTTGTCATTAAGCCAAGGAGTTCATCACTGTTGTCAAAACACCGACATATAACACGTCACTACCAAACGTTCGAACGTAGTTCTGACGTCTAAGTGCGCAAAGTCTTATGTTACGTGGAATGTTACAGCAGAAAGCTGCCTACTCGCAACATTTTAAAGTGGGTTGGTAAGGACTTGGTCGAGGGCATATAAGCATCGATCTCGCTTTGCATTCTTAGGCCACTTTTACGCAATGACTCGCCTTTGCAATTCTCGCAGCTAGAATTTAATCGCGATGGCAAAGGTGTGGTTTCCATGGTAACAACGCTATCTGAATTAGCTAAATCCGACGTCATTTGAGTAAATACTTTTAAGTTTTATAATCCGTGACAATAAGATAAGAATTCCTCCTGACGAAATTTTCACAGTCGCTTCTGAACTCGCATTATTCAGGGTTTTCATTGCGGGTCGACATAGCTAAAACCGCCGCCATGTTGGAATATTAGATGATTTCTACCTTCTGGCCGTGAGAATGCAAAGGCGAGTCGTTGCGTAAACGCGCCCTTGCAGTAGAAGCTATAGAAATCTTGAAATTCCAACATGGCGGCGGTGTTCTCGCAACGAAAATATTCAATGGGAGTTCAGAAGCGACTGGGAAAACTTGTTTCGTCAGAAGGCATGCTATATCTTAACTGTCACGGATTAAACGACGGCAACCACTTACTCAATTGATGTGAGCGATAGCTGACCCAGGTGATGTTGGTGCTATGGCAACCACACTTTCGCCATTACGGTTAAATTCAAGCTGCTAGAATGGAAAGCTGGATCATTGCTGAAGTATGTTCTGACCAAAGGTGAATAAGCCTTACAAATATGGAGTATCACCAAATTGATACGTATATCATTTTGAGAGTCTGTCCCTTTAGTTAAAAACCATCGGAATGATAATGATAATGAAATTTGTGAGTCAGGAGTGTGGAAGGGCCAAAGCTGCTGAGACCAAGGGGTCGCAACTGTACTAGGAACAACGCATTCCAAACCATCGCAAGCAGCATTCCTTCCGCCGCTTGACCGACACCAGTAACTTCAACACGGCACCAGCTAACTTCCTGTTCTCGTCTGAATGAGATTCACGAGATGCCAATTCTACAATTTATTTATTTATTTTACAAAATTATTGTAACGCCCTATATAAAGAACATAACAGCAATTTCAGATTAAAACAACAATTTTAAAAACAGAAGAAACATGGCGGCGCTTATGGTGCCCACCGTTCTCGCCTCTGCTCTCGCCTGAATGAGACTCGTGAGACACACATTCTATAATTCGTCATCACTCCTGTGGCCACAAACGTGTAAACGCTGTTTATCGTCAAAACGTTGCAAACATCAATTTATAAAATCGAACAGGTATTGAAAACTTAGTTCCAAATTTCGCCTGTATTATCGGATAAATTTTGCAAACAGTATCAAACTGTAACTGTATCTGTGCGTGTTTTACACTGCTCATCGGACTTAAAAGTTTCTGTAACAATTTTGGGTCACTGCGACTGAATTTGATCACCATGTTCAATCCTTACGGCGGCTGCCATCTCAAAACCTCAAAGCGGACGTATCACAGGTGGCTATGCCTTAAATCATGGATCTGCTTGTCCGGTAAAAGCAGTGTACTATATATCGTCCTAGTTGAGACCCTGGTGACATCAACTTTATTAAGGTTGTGACGGAAGACTGACACTACAGCCGAGCAAAATAATCGGTTGAACGTTCCTGCCAAGTCTGGGTTGAAAATGCAAAATCGAAAAAAAAAAAAAAAACAACCAAAAACCATACTGAGAGAAATTTAAATACACGGTTTAATTTTTGCTTATAATTTTTAGTTTAAAAAGTCAGAATTCTGCCTAAAGTCGGAAGAATCTCAGCTGAAGACGTCACAACCCTGTTTACTAACGGGATAATTTTTGTTTATGATTTTTAGAGTTAAAGAGTCAGAATTCTGCCAAAAGTCGGAAGAAGCTCAGCTGAAGACGTCACAACCCTGTTTACTAACGGGATAATCTTGCTTATAATATTTAGTTTAAAGAGTCAGATTTCTGCCAAAAGTCGGAAGAATCTCAGCTGACGACGTCACAACCCCGTTTACTAAGAAACAGTATCGTGATGAAATTGCGTAGAAACTAACCAGGGTAATGGAACGTTTTATACCCCTTTAAACTCATGTTGAACTAACTTCAAAGTTGGGTTGCTAAGGTTGTAGCAGGAACGCTGGCATATTTGCCTTTGGCGGGGGGTTTTGCAGGTCACGTGACAGCCGCTTCTTGATTGATTCGGCCTGGTGGCGCGTTGGGGCGCCCCTCCTGGGGGAATCCCTTTCGTCTCGAACGCGGGGCTCAAGTAAATTAGGTTTAATCTGGAGGCTCGGTAAGTTGGGGCAGAATTAGGTTGGAGACGAATGGAGGATGCAATGGCGCTGCAATCAGGGACACGAGTGGCGCTGGGGGAGACACCATTCACCGAGTCGTTGTGATGGAAGGGGAAGGGACTTGTATGTTGGTTGGAACTTTTCAGGACTCGGAATTCGTTGGCTGTTTGTTTGCAGATGTGTTGACGAATTCCGTTGCTGGGAATTAGCGCGGGGGATGTGTTGATGTGCAAAGAAGGGCGGGTCGATGTCAATCTGACCGCAGGTTTTGAGAAGTTTCTTTGAATTCATCTCATCGCCTTTTAATGGCAGTCGAAAAGCGGAGGAGAAAAAAAAACATCCGGTTTGACTGCCGGCCAGGGTAACGTGAGAGGCTACCATGCTCCTTCAGCGGCTATGGAACTATATTCTGGCCAATTCTGGTCAGTTTTTCGGCCGCTACGACGATCTGAGGTATCCCGGATCAAATCCCCGGGTTGTCTCCTTCTTTTTTCAGATATTTCTTCTCTCAAAAAAAGTCTGGTAATTGTCAAAATTGAGCCGGTTCAGCCGCACGAGCATTAAGTTGCTTCGGCTGCGTTAAGGCTCAATTAAATAAATTAAAAAAAAAAGTTATTGAAATTCCGCCTTTATCCGCAAGTTCCGTTCTTAAATGGTCTTACTTAATTCGGTCGGTAGTCGAGATAATAGATAATATTGCAAAAAAAAAAAAAAAAAAAGATGCTAAAGCATAAATATGCAAGTTGTGACGCTTTACCAATAAATGTTGAACCCTAAATATTTATACATATATGAACCCTTCATTCAGCGCCTGTTTTCGAAATTTCTTTGTTTTTTTTTACTGACATTTACGGGAGGGGGGGGGGGAACTTGGAATGGGGAAAAAGCGGAATACGTCTTGTTTAAATGTGTGAAATTGCGTCTCTATCCCCACGTAAGTTTACTACCCTAACAGTCTTACTTAGGTCTTTACTTAGCTATAAGGTAGCCTGATGGATAGCACGACGGTCTCATCTGCAAGAGGTCCGCGGATCGAACCTGACCTTTACCACCCCTGGCATTTCTGGGAATAGAGACGGACAGTGTGGTGGCACCTCGTGCTCATTTAGATTGTGGCAGTTAAAGGTTTATTGGAATTTGCGATTGGAATTACCTAGCAAAACTGTTCCTCTCGTCATTTTGTGCAGAATACTTCAGAACCGGATGTGTGAAACCAAGAATTTATAGGGTGGGGGGGGGGGGAGAATTTGTGATTGAGATCCCCTACTGAAACGTCTTAGATTCATTCCTATTAGTTCCGTCTGAGTTTATAGAGGGCACCATGAGTTTTATGTGGGAATTTCTACTCAGTATTCAACCTAAAATTAAACTAAACTAAACGCAACTAGCTTGTATTTAATTATTATTGTTTAGCCTAGTTGTAATCTACTTTACTTTAGATATGAGCTGAAAAATGATCAAACATTACCAGATGGAACGCGTGGCGCCCTCTAAAAACTCGGACGGAACTAATCGGAATGGATGTAACACGTTTCAATAGGGACTTTTTAAAGAGCTACAAATTCTCCTCCCCAACCCTATAATTTCTTATAATAAAAAGAGATAGTTAGGCATTATTACCCCCCTCCCCCCCTCCACCAATAAAGATTGTGTTCGATTCGTACCCAGGCTTAACAGAAACGTGCCTAGCAATACAATTACATTTCACCAGTTTTACTATTTAAGGGCTCACATCCTGCAGAAGAGTCATCTAATGAGCCCAGTTTAATGAACGTCTAGGTTCCAATACAGAAACAGAAGGATAACATCCTGCGCAATGTTAGCACCATACGATATTATGCTCTTTTAGGTATACTCACAACCTTTATGACTTTGTTTTTTTCCCCAGAGTTTTCCATGTTTTTTGTGAAAAATCAAAGAATTGGTTGGAACCGATGGTCAAATCCTTTGCTACACCCTTTGCACCATCTCTAAATGCGGTACTGGACACACTGTTAAAACAGTGACTATACCTGTGATCCCTGGTGACGATTTGACTCGCTTATAAGGATTCTTACTAGAGCTCATCAACATTAACCCACCAGCCAAAGAGCTTGAATAAAGTCCACTCCATGGCAATCTTTACTTGCCGTACGCAACTCGCTCATTTCCACCTTTCTGGATGCCCTAACTACATTGTGTGAAGCTGAACATTGCCGACGAGGACCAGGGAAGTGGTGAGAATGCTTGGCGGGGGGAAAAAAAGTAATCGATCGTCGCACGTGCTCGTCCCCCAACCAATGCAAACGACGCTCGTGGCGGGATAAAAGAGCCTCAAGGAGATTGATCGACAAGGAGAAAAAGTGGCGTTCGGTTGAAAGGGTAATCGAAAATGGTCTTACTTGGTTCGCGCTCTGTCGGTCTTCAAGACAAGCACTCAGTTACGGCAAAAGAGTGGCCATTCGCTGAGTAGTGGGGGACTGCTTTGCATGCTCTCGTCGAATTCCGGCCATTTGAGCAAGCTAAACGGGCTGGTTACTTACGTGTGGCTGAACCTCTTAACTGAATTTCGAGCATGGTTGATGACTTCGGCTAAAACTTTCTGGATTTTGGACTAAGTGGTACAGTCGACTGTGTTTGTGAATTACTGAAAGTTGCACGGGTCATGGGGGAGGTATAAGGCAACCCCCTTTTCACCAGAAATCAGTTACGGGCACAGCAGCGCCGAATTAAGCCGAATTAACCGCCGAATTAAGCCTCGGTACTGCAAAAAAAAGGAAATTTTTTTTAGAAATTCAGTAAAAGTAAATTAAAAAAAAATTTAAAGTAGTACCTTATTTTATATTTCCCGGGATCGTGAGGCACCTTAAGGCCCTTTTTCGGCCTATACCCGGTGCTTTTATACCAGATTTTTTTTTTAATTTTTTTCCGCTGCCTACATTTTAACTTAATAAAAACCGAGAGAACCAGGAAAATTCAGGAAATTTATTGAGTATGGAAAATTCAGGATATTTATCAAGTATGGAAAATTCAGGGGAAAATCAGGGAATTTGAACATTTTCCGGAAAATCTTTCATCTATAAAGAATAGGTAATTCAGATTTAATTTTTTTTTTAATTCTAAAACTTTATTTCAGTTTAAAACTTACATTTTCTTTTTGTTTCATTTCTTGACAAGCGAAACTTCTCTAGGCGTTACGTAATGTGGGACGTTACGTGTTAAGTGAGTTTTTAGTTCGTTTAGATTGTGGACATTTCCTACTCTTCACGAACACCAGTTAGGTCAGTGCAATTTTTGATTTAGAAAGCAACGCGATTATGTAGTTATTGCGATTTGAGTGAAATGTGGAAAAACAAAATTTTTTTAGTCCTGTACTGCACCTTCCTGCGACCAAAAAAAAATCAGGGAAAAGTGTTAGTATTGATCTGGAAAACCCGGAAAAAAATCAGGGAATTTCATCATGAGCCTTTGAATTCCACCTTGTAGAAGTTGCCGCACAGGTAGGATAGGAGGCAAACTTAAAGATCAGTGGTAATTTTTTTTTTATAACTGTGCAAAAGAAATTAAATCGTATGAGGAAGGTGAAATTCTCATTCTTATACATCTGCAGATTTTTGTGTGCAATTTACAGACATTTTCGCCAAAATTCTAGACATGTTTCTCTCTTTCTCTTCCCCCCTACCCTTCCCCCCACCCCCTCACTGGCAACACTGTTCAAATTATTTCCGCAGCCGTGCCACTCCATTTTAGCTTCCACCGGCCCTAGAATAGCACTGAAGCGAGGCAATGACTTGGTTGGAATTGAATTTGATTCATGAATTGGAATTGGAATTGATCTGGAATGGAACTCTTTTTCAATGGAATTTAGATAGAATTTAGATAGACTTGACTTACTGTTCACTTGACGTTGAGGTACTTAACTCAAATGCGTTGAAATGGAGTTACCCCTTCACTGCCAGAAATTATAAACTTTAGAAATACCAACATCTGCCTGTCATTCTGTACCTCGAAGTACTTTACTAAGTACAGCTGTTATTGCATTCGGTATTAAACAAAACGTTTCGTAGTTTGCGCAAAATAAAGTGCAAAAATGAAGTGCAAAAATAAAAATCAGCATGAGTAAATCCAAACCTGTCATCAATTATGGACCGTGATAGTTGACTAATTGTTTCAAACGAATAATTCTGCATAGGGTAAAAGTAGTCTTAAGTCTACACGAGAAGTAACCAAGTCCAAGTTAGGGCTAAAGTAGGTTTATTCCAGTCCACGCGTGCAGTACAGTGGTTCAGTGTAAGCCCAGGCAGCTTAGGAGGTTTCACCCGTGGTGGTACAGAGGAGAGCAGTGTTGTTGGGCCAGAGCCCAGAGGTGAACTGACTAGCTAACACCAGGGTAGTCGCTTATAAGGAGACAGTTAGTTCAAGCAACTACCACTAGCTTGATGTCACTAACATACTTCACCCTCTCACCTGCATTACAGCGGCTCCACCTACATACAGGTGCAACAAGACAGCAACCACATAACTATAAATATACATGCAGACAAGAACCATAGTTAGCTTACATCAGTTGCAAAATATTAGTGCTCTATCATTACTTAGCGCCTACTACATACATATAAGGATCTTAGGGTGTGCTAACAATAACTAACAAGTCTACAATAGCTAAAAGATGCTGCAAGCATCATAAGGTTGGTATACAGAGGTCCTTACACAACATAATATGTCCTTGCAAATAACGGCCTGGCAATAGGGCAGTGACACGACGTGGTATTATTGTATATAACCCTATGGTGGAGCCAGTTACTGGGTTAGCTGCACGGTGCACGTGTGGGGGAAAAGAAGAGCGTTTTACTGAAGCCAATGCTATTAGACTGGATTTCTTAGCCCTAAAACGCGCGATTTTTGTCGATTTGTTGGCAGTTGCTGACATTTTTAAGCAAGTGGAATCTTTATTTTCCAATTACAACCTAAGCAGCATAAGGAATTGCAGAAACCAACGGATTTTTAAGCCTACGAAATCCACTCTCAAAGCACTGGCTTGACTAGAAGTGCCGTTGTTTAACCCACCATTTCAATCTAGTGCCCCTTGCAAGTATCTCTCTTGTAGCCAATATGACGTCACTTGACGCTGCTCTATACCTAGAACAGCATGAAGAAGGAGTTTCCAACACAATTCTATCCCATATGCCACCCATGCTGCTAGTCGTCGAACTCGTGACCGTTTTTACTTTTACGGAAAACGTAAAAAGTTAAACTCTGTAGGGTTTTATCTAATAAATAAGTGTTAAAAATGTCCCTTGTGCTAAGCAAGTATTAATTCGCAAAAGCAAGCGTTTAAGCGAACTTAAAACGAGGAAGGCATTTAATTTCTCTAGCCAAGGCCAACTGGAGTAGAAATTGCGTGTCTTGCCTCCCTACTCTACGCCAGTTCTCGCACGTGGCAGGAAGTTAATGCCTCTTAGCTCTGCTTTGGTAAAATAAGATTTTGGAGATATTAAATTAACTGGCCGGAACCCAGGAGCTGAAACCTGCTACTTCTATCCCAGACGGCCTTGTGTAAACAGCGAAATGCACGCAAAGCGAGAGTTACAACACGAAAGCTTTCACGTCCTGCAGACGTGTGTGGCATTTATTCTCTCCAGATAATACTCATGTTACCACAGTTTCTGTATTGCTCACCAATTATTGACACAGTATGTCAAGACAAATCAGCCCAGTCTTTTATTACTGGCGTTGTACGTACTATTTTGGTGAATACTATGGTTCTTCTAGACTTCGATATGTCCGAACGGGAGCTTCGTTATGTTTACAAGTGATGCTAATTGTGTTTGTTTGGTATTGTTTTTTCTTGGTTGTGGTTCCCTGATGTCGTTACTTGGAATAGAGAAATTTGTTTTGGGAAAGCAATGACGGCGGAAACGTTTGTCCGGATGTAGCCGAAATTTTAACCTGTACGGTGTGAAGGACAGTGTCCACCCTTACGTGAGCATTTTGCTATTAGTTAGTGACCCAGGATGCGGTAGGCATCGATGTGTAAACCAAGTGAACTGTGAAACAAATCTAGCTCAATATTTTACCTTATAAATCAATGGGGCATATGGTTCCTAAACAGACTGCGTTTCCGTCATGCCAGTATAACTTTTTCGCCCCTTTGGGGATCATATGTACGAATAAACTACGTGTTGTTGAGCAGTTTTTACGGCGAATGCACCGCGCCGTTGTACCGAGTTTCCTTTTGCGCCTTTCGGCCTAGGGCAAACAGCGTGAAGTGGATCTCATCCCCACGCCCCTCGCCCATTTTTTCCCATTGATTATGATATTGAGAACAGAACAGAACCGATAAAAATGTCGGTGCAGAGCGATTGCTTAGCAATCTCTCAGCAAAGACCCAAGATTTAGGGCGCGTTTACGCAGCGACTCGCCTTTGCATTCTCGCAGCTAGAACTCAATCGCGATTGCAAAGGTGACATTGCCATGGTAACAATGCTAAATGGATTAGCTAAATCCGACATCGTTTGAATAAATACTTGCTGTCTTATAATCCGTGCCAATAATATAAAGAATTCCTCATGACAAAACAATTTTCCCAAACGCTTCTGAACTCACGTTATGTGCCATTTTCGTTGCGAGGCTGCAGACATAAAACCGCCGCCATGTTGGAATTTGAAGTGATTTCTAGCTTCTAGCTGCGAGAATGCAAAAGCGAGTGGTTGCCTAAACGTGCCCTTACTGTCGGGAACACAGCAATCCAAGCGATGTTTTTACTTTAGTCAATTTATTGGTGCAGGATTCATCACGTTGCTAAGGAAAATTGCCCAATATTGTTAGCAAATGGACAGTGTTCATCTGTTTCCGAATGTTACGCCCTTTCGAACACCCCCCCCCCCCCTCCCTCATAATGTTGATACCACCACTATATGGATTCCATTGTATCATTCACTGTCGTCTGTTCCATAACATTAATTTCAATAAAATTACTTTGTAATGTTCAGTGCGAAAACTTTGTGCATAAATCTATGCACGTTGTGCAGAAGTCTATGTACAAAATTATGTGCCTGTTGTGTACTGCTTTCCTCCCAACAACAACTATAATGCCCAATGTGATGCTAGAAGTGAATGTTGAATGTTGCTACACGCACGTTCCGTGGAGTATTCCAGAATTTAAGTTTATCTGTCGTATTTTTTTTTGGGGGGGGGGGGGGTCGTTTATAGTTTTTGCTCTGTAAGATTTTTTTTTATTATTGAAGTCAAAAAACTTGAGCAGTGTCTGCTTAATACTTTCTCAGAATTTGCGTGCTCGGTTCTGATTTAGAAGTCATAAAAGTTTGGAAAGAGTGAGAAAATGAGTGTGTTTTGCTAGTAGCCATTTCGGAGTTAATGACCCTGTGCTGCTCAAGACCATCAAACACAAGACCCATTACAATACGTCTACGCCGCCAAACGGCTTTTGCTCCTCTGTGAAGCGGTTTTGTAACGATGGGTGTCTGTATAGCTTTGGTAATGATGATTTTTTGTTTGTTTGTTTTGTGTTGTAATTTGACATTGTGAGTTTAGCATTCACTTCTTTTTCTTTAGGCTTTTTTTTTTTTTTTTTTTTTTTTTGAGTGTGATGTCGTGTCAGGACATTCTGCAAGCTGGCCAGAAAAATACTTCACCCTTTTTTTTTTTTTTGGTACATCCGCTGTCCTCCGTCTGCTTTGATATGCATAGACTGGAGCGCTCCAGGTCTCGGACGTCGTTGGCTATACGGCCTCTTCCTGACGACCTTCGCCCAGCGTGTGACGTTCCTGCCGTGCCCTATCCCTCTTCGGAACTTGGCCTCGTGTCTTGGAACACGTGACCCTTGCTGGCCCAATCATCGTCCTGCCAAGGGGTCAAACCTAAGGCCAAAAGGGGGCTGCCCCTTATGTGATGAAGCAACCACACTTGGACACCACGTCTGTCCCGAATTTTCATGGCTCTCTGTGTCCATCCCTCCTCGCGCATACTCACATTCCTACTTTGACCGTGACTCCGTGGATGATTTTGGCGGTTCTTGTCTGAGGAAGAGAGCCTGCACTCGTACTGATATCGTGGGTTTCCGTGGGTAAGGGGCACGGACGAGGGTGTCATTTACAACTAGCGGACGAGAACCGGCTGACAAGCACGGTTTTGTACGTGACTTCAGTATTTGTCCTGGATTGAAAAAGGATTCCGAACAGGGATTGGAAACGGCAAGGAAAATTGGATTGGTAATAGCTTTTTTTTTT
>JAHWFP010038543.1:71636-109761 GCA_023313725.1 Lithobius niger
AAAAGTCAGGGAAAAATCAGGGAATTTATCAAGTCTGGAAAAGTCAGAGAAAAATCAGGGAATTTATCAAGTCTGGAAAAGTCAGGGAGAAATCAGGGAATTTGATATAAATATATACTGAAAGTCAGGGAAATTCAACATTTTTCGGAAAGTCTTTTTCCTTTATAAAAATGATCTGATTCGTATTTCATTTTTTACTTCTAAAACCTTCAATTTATTTCAGTTAAAACTATCATGTTCTTTTAGTTTCATTTCTGAGAGCAAAAACTCCTTAGGCCTAAGAGGAAGTAATGTGGGTCGTTACATGCAAAGTCCGTTTCTAGTTTTCTTCCGATTACGGCAATCCTACTCGTTACCATAGTCCGAATTACTACAGTGCAAATTTTTAATTAGCAAAGCGATGCGATGTAGTTACTGCGATTTCAGTGAAATGTGGGGAAAAATGTATATTCCTGTACTGCGTCTTCTTTCGACCAAGAAAACAATCAGGGAAAAATATCAGAATTCGTCTGGAAAACCTGGAAAAATCATGGAATTTCATCATGAGGTTTTGAACGCCAACCATGAGTCTATAAAGCACCGATAGTTACACCCACGTTAGAAGAATATATACGTAGTGCCACCCTTTCTCTGATAATGGTTAACATTTGGACCAAACTAGTACCTGCTTTCAGCAATTTACCGCCAGAGGGCGCTGTCGTCAAGGCAACAGGAAGCGTAAAACATCATGGGGGGGTCGAAACTATTAGCGTCACTAAAACAAATTGATCACGATAAGAATACAAAATTAATCGCTTAAAATATATCATAATTCAGATTAGGACATTCAAATAATTTTAGAAAAGATCAGAACTGGCTGATCAAGTTTTATTTTTAAAATCCAACATTCAGTTTTAAAACTGTTTGTCGTTACGAGTGGAGCTAAGTATAACTCATGGTTTTGTGTTCCACTTCAACTTCAGATGTTGCCCACGCACGATTATTTCATCAATTTCCGCAGTTATTGTCGGTATTACCATGGCAACGATGCCGCCATTTTTTATTTCGTAGGTTTTCCAACGAGAACTTGACAGGTGCTGCCCTCTGGAGTGCCGTTGATGGAAGCAGGTATTATGTTATAGCACGTTTTCAGGAAAGTGTCACTACCTACTAATCTACCCTGGTTACGCCGTACAGGCGACGAGGATAGCATCTGAAGCCAATCCTTGAGCTAGGTGCAAGACACTAAATGGAGGTAAACGCACAACGGCGTCTAGCAAGGCGGTGCTGTGACAGTGGTTTTCCAGGCCTAAAAAACGTTGTTTTGTTCATTCCGTTACGCTGCGAAACATAAATTAACGTTATAAATCGGAGAAGAAAACATTCCGCTTGCTGAGACCCCCTACTGAAACGTCTTAGATTCATTCCTATTAGTTACGTCTAAGTTTATAGAGGGCGCCATGAGTTTTACGTGATTTCTACTTAGTTTTCGGCCTAAAATTAATCTAAACTAAACGAAACTAGCTTGTATATAATTATTATTTAGTTTAGCTTAGTTGTAATTTAGTTTACTTTAAATTTGGGCTAACGAATGAGCAAAAATTACCAGATGGAACGTGTGGCGCCCTAACTAACTGGATGTTACACGTTTCAATAGGGACTTTTTAGAGTTAAAAATTCTCCTCCCCAACCGTATAAACCCGGTCTCACATATTGGCCCTTTACAAACTACGCTAATGTTTTTACCTCGGCGTATATCCAGCTCCCCTTGCAGCTAGCTCAACGACCGGTTGCAGAACTGGTATCCAGTAGCCTACCTCGTATCCAGATGGTGTTTTGTCGCTGCTCTGTTGGCATCGAGCCATGCTTCAAATAGTTTAACAGTGAAATGTGTATAACGAAAACATGCTTTCTTGAACAAGAGTTTGATTTGAAATCTGCCTTCGTTTTAGGTGCGTTTTTTTAAACCATTTCCAAGAACGGTAAATTTTCGATTAAACTCTGACGCCATGGTAGTTTTCAGAGTAGGTTTTCGGGTATTTGAGCGTCAAAAAATCAAGTTACAACGATAAAGATAGACCTAATAGAAGCGTAATTTAATTATCTTCATTTAGCGGTACTTTTACTTTCGTAGGTGTCTTAGGGCGCTTTTAGCAACGACTCGCCTTTGAATTGTCGCAGCTAGAATTTAATCGCGATGGAAGATGTATCGTTGCCATGGTAACAACGCTACCTGGATTAGCTAAATCCGACATCGTTTGAGCAAATGCTTTCAGTCTTATAGTCTGCGACAACAAGATAAAGAATTCTTCCTGACGAAACGATTTTCCAGTCGCTTTTGAACTCTCATGTTGACTGTTTTCGCTGTGAGCCGGCAGAGCTAAAACCGCCGCCATGTTGGAACTTCAGATGATTTCTAGCTGCGAGAAGGCGAAGGCAGGTCGCTTCGTAAATGCGCCCTTAGATCCGTAGGAGTAGGCGTACAAACACGCACAAACGCGCGTCGTACGTTTTCAGTGATACAGATTTTAAAGAATGTCTTTCATAGAAACGTTGGCGCAACTAAATCTGGTTAGATCTTGAACGCTGGCTTGTAAATAATTCTTCATGCAAAACGATGGGTCTTAAAGGAACACGAATGCTGAGAGATGTGACTTGTGGAAACATTCGTTGTTGTGACGAGGTTAGTCGACAAGAAGCATTTCTGCAAAAGACACTGCTTAAAACAAAACAAAACACTCGGTTGTTGAAGTTTTTGTTGAGGTAACTGCGTCAGCAAGCGATTCGCCAGAATTGATGAAGGATGTGAAATAATCGTTGATGAAAAAAAAACGTGAAGAAACATTGCCGTCAAAAACTACAATTCGTAAAGGCACTGTGGAAAAGAGTAATGGTTATAAAGCAACATTCTGTAAAGTGATTTGAAAAGTGTTTGGTCGCCCCAGCCTACTAAGGACATCGATCACGTGAAGTCTGTACAACGAATGTTTACAAAGCAATTGTCGAGCGTATCCAACTTAAATTACAGAGAATGACTAGAAGTCTTGGGAGCAGACACACAGGAATTACAGACTGAAGTGTGACCTTGCCTTACCGTACTCCTTACTGCATGAGCGGTACGGCATTGACTATGGACATTTTTTCCCTTAAACTCGTGGAATGTTACTAGGGGTCACCCTCTCAAATGATCGATGCTCACATTTTCAATGAGATTGTAGAACATTTTTTCTTCTCAAATCATGTGGTGAAAATTTGGAACGGACTACCAGTTAAGGTGGTTACAGCAACACCGCTTAATATATTTTTTAAATGAGACTGTCGGAACAGAAACCATTTTTGACAAAATCTGTCAGATGCACACAACTTTTAATTTTAATGATGAGGCTTGGCATCAGTGGTCTTGTCGGTCCTTACTCGTCCTGTTGCTTAATTTTTTTTCGTAACGAAATTGAAATTAACCCTAAATACAAAAATTTCCACAATTTGTTAAATGGCGTATCTTGCTTACAAGCTTAGACCACACCTAACCGTACATTTAATTTTTTTAATTTTTTTATTTTAGCGTTGTCAAGTCCAAAAGTTCTTGAGTAAATATGATTCCTCTGCCATCTGCAAACCCACTTTGCTAGAGTTTGCTAGTTCTTGCACGCATCCCTTTTAGCTTTCAGCAACTTTTGGCGCCAACAATGTAATAAAACGCCTTCTTAATAATTTAACAGATACGATCTTCTTTCGTGGCAGTAACTCTTAAGTCATCAGGGGGTACGACTAACCTTTCCCCTTAATTCTTTTTCTTCACGCACAGAACAATTACTCCGCCATTTCTTTTAGGGTTAAGTGTATTCCAAGATGGCCGCACAAAGAACGTTTTACACAATAGTTGGTTCCCTTTTAGGAGATTGCTAAGGCCGTCCCCCACCCCCAAGAGGCTATCTTTCCTTTATTCTGGATTAAGCGAATGATTCATTAAGGGTTTTACGAGTGTACTTGCGTCATTATCCCTCATTCTTCCAAGTCATAACCTCCCCTGGCCAACGAACGCTCACTCGCCGAAGCCCATACCCTGCCTTTCAAGCCGAAGCAACACAAGGGCGGAAACGTCGGTTGCTGGAATTTCGAGGACATGGCGCCAAAACAAGAAACAACAGGAGCGAATAAACATATATACATGTGGGAGTGCCCATGTTGTAACTATTGCATCACACTCCATCCCTCGTCACAAGGTCGTGTGAGAGAGAAGATGTCGTTTTCGTTTCCCAGATGCACGCCAGTTGATTCAACATTATCTAGAATCTTATTTCACCAGATCAGCACTAAAAGGCATCAGTTTTCCGCACCAGGGACAATATTCTAAGCAGATTCACGATTTAAAGGGACATTCCTCCCAGCGCCATTTTTCTCGATCCACCACACCAAGTACGGCACCAATGGTCTATTTACTTACCGTTAGTCAATCCCTCGTTAAACATCCGTTTAAAAATGTGGCGTCTAGGAGATTTTCTGTTGAATAATTGTTAACGTTTGTGGTGTCGTCATAGAGGCACCACAATTATAGGTAGCCATTTTAGTTCCTTTCTGTTAACCATCCCATAACTACTCCCATAGTTTACCATGTTGTTACATATTATGTTCCATACTGACATGACTCTGTATAATCTTTAAGTAGCCATGTCACTGGCATTAATTTCCCCTTATTGTGTTGACCTACAGCAGAGTAGTTATTAATCCAAAATCTGTAGTAATGTAGTAGAACCCTCGAGATGTTGGACCAGCATACATCACAACTCTATGCTTTGCGCGCTTACAATAATCATGACGTTTCATCACTGTGTGTGCATATACTAACTTTCTAATAATTACCATGAAATCAAAAATCTAAAAGACTAATGCGGTAAAAATTAAAATTAATTATTCCAATAGATCACCGAAGTAAAATTATAAGACATTGGCCTAGAAAATTATAAATTTGTGATGTTATAATAGGAGAATCATTCCGGTTTGTGACGATACAATCTTTAAACTTGATGCTGTTTCGTGTACTATTCCCAAAGCCAACCGAGACAGCAGTTACGTTTCTCGCTGCGAGGAACGCAGCTACCACCCCAGCCGACCTTGGCTCTCGTAAATGCGCGGATGGTGATCTCCGCGTGGCTGTGATAAGGCAGGCGGAATGTCATAAGGCAGGCCTGGTGTCCCTTTAAGGCGTAGCCAAATGTGATACTTTCGCTTTGGGATTATGGGATGGCAGCCGCCATAATGATTATCAATGAGTGCAAAATATTGGAGAAAGTCAAGTCCGACGAGTAGGGTAAAACACGCATAGCTACAAGTGAAACTGTGATACTCTTTGCAAAATTTATCCCAGCACAGGCACAGATTTAACTAATTTTCCAATAGCTGTTCAATATTATAAATTGATGTTTGCATCGTTTTTCAGATAATCAGCGTTTTCACATTTGTGGCGACCTGCACAATATTACATGCATTGCCTTCGTCGCACAATTACGACAGAAATGATGAATAATAGATGTGTATCTCATCTCATTCAGGCGAGAGCAGAGGCGAGAACGGAGTGCAACAGGCGCCGCCATATTTCTTCTATTTTTAAAATTTGAATGAATGAATGAATGAATATTGGTTTATTGAACAAGGCAAACGGTACACAACTCCGTATGTGCCCACACCCCACAAGAGCTCATGCTCGCGTATGGCGTGTTGGCTACCATAATTAAAAGTAAAAAAAAAAAAACAAGAATTACAATGTCAACAAATGCAAAGTTTGGGTTTATCGTAGAAAACAAACAACAATAATAGCAATATAAAATTATTACCACCGTTACCAAATGCAAAGTTACAATTTTTATTAACTATTTTTACTACCGTTTTTATTACTATTTGTATTACTATTTTAAATTACTATTTGTATTGCTATTTTTAAAGTTACTATTATTAGCAAATGCAAGGATTACTATTACTATTAATAAATGCAAAGTTAAGGTGCATCGTAGAAAAAATAATAACAACGGCAAAAACAAAATAAACATGCTACAAAGAACCAAAGAAAATCAAAATAACTGATAGTGCTGAAATTATTTTTCAGCTCATTATTTTAAATAAATCAAATTTTCCTGGGCCACAGTACTGATCTCCAGTAGCCACCGAAACAGGTATTGGAAACGATGAATTTCAGCAATATCTTTTATGTAGTTGGGTATGTTATTGTAAAATTTGCTTCCAAGGAAGTAGGTGCATTTATGCACTTTTTCTTTTGTTGTTTTAATCTGAAATTGCTGTCATGCTCCATTAAAGACTGGCCTTGTGAGGAAACAATATGTACTAATCTGAAAAAGAAAGAAAAGACAACTGACCCGACTGGCATTCGAACCCAGGACTTCCCACTGACTAGGCCGAGCGCTCTAACCACTGCGCTACCGGGGCGGATACTGGCTACAGGCTCCAGTCGATCTAAGTAGCTGTTCAGTCTTTCTCAGTGATGACCTCTGGAGGTCACAAACATACATACAAGGAGGGAAACCAATACATTGCTTCTTGGCCACCACACTATTGTGCGCGCGGCGTTTCTTGAGTCCTGCACGTAATTTATGATCGGCTACGTGTTCCTGCTGGAGCCGGCTTTAATCGACGGCCGCCATTGTTTTTGTAACTATTTTGGATAACAAGGCACTCTGCTACCAAAAACATACAATCGATTATTTGTGTTCATTCTGGGGCGTACTCAAGATGAGATGTGGACACTATAGAAATAATGCGAGTAATAAATAAAGAATAAATATACAAGGTAAAGGATAAACGAAGCAAACAGTGTGCATCAAAGACTGGCCTTGTGAGGATGCAAGATACACTAATCTATGTATGTTTGTGTACGTTTGTATGTCCTTGTGTATGTTTGTGACCGCTAGGTCATCACTGAGAATGACTGAACAGCTACTTAGCTCGGTTGGAGCCTGTAGCCAGTATCCTCCCCGGTAGCTCAGTGGTTACAGCGCCCGGCTTAGTCGGCGGGAAGTCCTGGGTTCGAGTCCCAGTCGGGGCAGTTGTCTTTTCTTTCTTTCTCAGGTTAGTGTATCTTGTTTCCTCACAACGCCAGTCTTTAATGCAGACGGTTTCATTCGTTTAAAATTGAGCATTGTCACAGCCTTGTTTGTTATTAATGTCGCGAGGGTAATCAGCCGAATTTGTAATATAGGTGAAATTGGGCAAGTCTCGTCGAGGCAAGACTCAAGATTGGATTTTCGCGGGGTTATCACCGATGATCAACTTCCGCGCAGGCGCAGTAGCAAGCCCTTGCAGCGCAATTAGCCAATCGCCCTGATTAGGGAAAGAGGAGCTGACACGCGTGGGGATCGAAATTAAACTTTAATTCGGCTTCCATAATCACCCCCCGGGTAAGACTCGAGCTCTGGCTTCCTCGTTGAGACCAATTCTCATCAGAAGAAAAAAGTCGCGCTCAAATTGGTTGCCGTCGAGTCCAGCTTAAAAACCCTACGGGAATTCTACGCAATAGTTTTTTTTAAGCCTTGCCTTCTTGTGCTGCGAATGTTGGACGGAAGAAGGTCACTATCATCACTGTTCTAGTCGGCTACCAAAATCACCAGTGAGGTTTCCAAATGCATACCAGAATTAGTTCGAAGCCATTGAAGCGTTTCCAAGCCATTAAAGGTTTCCACTTATATTGATTGCATATATAATTACGTGCTGCATTGGCTTCACTATAAATGCCTGCATTCTATTCTACAATCTATTCGGTCGTATGGCAGCGACAGTAAACCTATATATGGCAGTGACACGACGTAGTATTATTGTGTATAACTCTATGGTGGAGCCAGTAACTGGGTTAGCTGCAAGGAGCACTGGAGGGAG
Organism: Lithobius niger; assembly: GCA_023313725.1. NCBI lineage: Eukaryota > Metazoa > Arthropoda > Chilopoda > Lithobiomorpha > Lithobiidae > Lithobius > Lithobius niger. Next base: position 79,497 of record JAHWFP010038543.1, read on the forward strand.
AAAGGAAGATCGTCTTATTGAAGCCAATGCTATTAGACTGGATTTCTTAAGCCTAAACGCGCGGTTTTTGTTGTTGGAGAAAACAACGTTCTTTTAAGCCTAAGAAACCGCTCTCATAGCACTGTCTTGACTAGAAGTGCCGTTTTTTCCGTTACATGTTAATCTATAGTGCACCTTGTAGCTATTACCTCCAAATGGTGTCTCGTAGCCAATACGACGTCACATGACGCTGCTCTATTGGCTACGAGGCTAGCATCGGGAGAGATAGATACAAGGTGCACTAGATTAAACTGGAGGAGAAAAACAACGGCACTTCTATTCAAGCCAGTGCTTTGAGGGCTAATTTCCTAGGCTTAAAAGAAAAAAAATAATAAAAGAAAAAAAACGTTGTTTTCTCCAATCCTTATGCTGCGAGGTTGTAATCGGAAAAGAAAAGATTCCACCTGCTTAAAACTTCAGCAAATGTCGGTGACAAATCGAAAAAAATCGCGCGTGTAAGGCCTCAGAAATCCGCTCTAACAGCATTGGCATCAGTAAGACCAGGAAAAATACGGTCCGTTTGTCAGACCAGGGAAAATAGTCTTCAGTTAGTCCTTCCCAGATTTCGCACCAACACGCGTAAATCATTTTCCGCCCTGCGAAAACCTGTATGAAACTTCCTTAGTGACGGGACTGTCTCGACCCCCATCGTTTTCTTTCGTTCAAAAATAAAGTAAACAAGTGTACAACCTCAGCCGCTTTCTCCTTCGCCCGGAACATTCGCCACCCTTTCCTTGAATCTTCATTTTTACCTTCACTTTTTGGGTTTGCTACAAGCGGTCTCCAACGATCCCTTGCTTTTCCCTTCCGCTCTTATTTGAGCGAACAAAATGCTTATATTCTATTTAAGACCCCCTTCTTTTCCCCCTCCGTGTTTATCCAGTTCCTCTAACAGCTAGCCCAATTACTGGGTCTATAGTGTCCGCGGCCTATCTTGAGTTCTCCTCAGAACGAACACAGATAATCGATTATACGATTTCATAGCAGAGTGCCTTGTGATATCTAAGATGGCTACAAAAACAATGGCAGCCATCGATTAAAGCCACCCCATCCAGGAAGACGTAGCCGATCACAAAATATTTGCAGGTCTCAAGATACACCGCGCACACAATAGCATAGCGTTGTATATACAGGGTTCATACACGGCCTTGAATTCCTTGAAAAGCCTTAAATTTCAAAACCAAAAATGCAAGGCTTGAAAAGCCTTGAAAACTGACATTTATTTTGTACAATAGCCTTGAAATGGCCTTGAATTTTGTTAGCATTCTATACGTGTGATTAAATGCAGTCAATTTATGCTTAAAATTAATAAATAAATAAATAAAAAATACTTCGTCAGCCTAATGGTTATCTTCTGTTAACGATACAACGTGCCTTCATTCGTATTCACATCTTGTGTTACATATAAGTGCGGTATTGAAAAGGGAACTTGCCCCATGATGGGGGCAAAATAAGTAACTTTTAAATGGATTTTTATTCAATTATAGAGTTTAGGCTGAAAAAAGATTGAATTTATTTTAAGATAATTTTTAACAATTTGGTGTGCAAAACGGCCTGGAAAAGCCTTGAAAATGGTTTCGTCTCTGGTGTACGAACCCTGTATACAATAATATGACGTTATCGTCACTGTTCTATAGATAATATTAACTAGATATCGTATCTTAGCTCATCCAAGATTACAGGGGCCCTAGCGGTAGTTGCGGCTACTACCATGTTTGCTAATGCTTGGCCTTTGATGCAGCATGAAAGCGATGCATAATAATAAGTGTTAGTAGCCAGGGTGCCACGTAGGCTGGGAATAGGTGAGATGCGACATCTAGTTAACGTTCTAATCTATGCTATTACTACTAAGCCATTTCCTAAACTCACTCAATACCTCAGCGCTGACGTCACAGCTCATGAAACTACTTTCCAGATCCCTCAGCGTGACGTTACGGCTGAAGCATCGGACTTAGCGGCTCTTCGAGGCGGTTTTTTCCCTCTGATTCTGCCGTCAAAAGATGGCGGACCTTCAGTTTTTTTCGCTAGGATTATTTATGGAAATGCCATTTTGCATAAACAATCCTAGATTTTTGTTAAAACGTGAGGGTTTTAAAAAAAAATATTAAATGAAAACCTGCAGAGAGTTAGTTATAACTTCTTTTTATTTGTTTCCATAGACATCAGAAACGCGAAAAATTAAATAACATACAAACAAGCAATTTCGAACACAACAAGGACAAAAGGTTTTTACACTAGCAAAACAGCAATTTCATATTAAAACAACAATTTTTAAAGCAGAAGAAATAAAGCACCAACTAATGCAGATTGTCCTGTTCTCGTCCGAATGAGATTCCAATGGAGACCAATCCCACAATCCATCACTCCTATTGACGTCAGCAAATCCGACATGGCCGCTACGCAATGGGTGTTTGGACCATTGTTAACAAAAGTCTGCTGTTAATCTTATAAGTGCTGTAAATCGTAAAATCGATGTAAACATACATTTCCAAAAGTAAAAACATCTATTGGAATATTTGTTGAAACGTTTGTCTCTAATGGAAAATATCTAGGAAACCGCTTCACAGTTTAATTAAAGCCGTGCGAGTATTACCCTTTTCGTTGGGCTAAAGCCCTGGCCAGACAGGCTGCTCGAGGCTGCATTGCTACACGGGATGGTATGCCAAAGACGTCAATATCGTTCAATAAACGCCTCTGTAATTATTTGAGTGCTGCAATACTGACGATGGGTCCGATGGGTCCAAACTCGTAAATAGTGTCCGAGATTGGCAAATCCGAAATCACTACAATAGATTTGCAAGATTTGTACGGATTGCAAGATTTATACAGATTTGCAAGATTTGCACTGATTTTCAAAATTTGTGCGTATTTGCAAGTTTTGTTCGGATTTTCAAGATTTCACTGGATTTGTGAGCAGATTTGCAGATTTCGTGTTGATTTGCACTGATCTGCAGGATTTATGGAGATTTGCAGCGATTTGCAGGTTTTTCCTGGATTTTGCAGATTTCAAGCAGATTGCAAGCAGACTTGCAGATTTCGTCGTTGATTTGCTACGATTTGCAGGACTTACAGAAATTCGAAAATTTCATAAAGATTTGCAAATCCGAAATCAGAGAGCGCACGAAATTCCAGCCCTTGATGGACCTCTCGAGTATTGACCTTATATGTGCGCAGTAACGCGTCATTCCGCTTGAAAATTACTCAATTCTGGTTAGGGCTAATGGTTCCCAATGGCGGCAACCGAACTGCTCAGTGTCCGTCCATATCGTTCTAGGTGTAATGGCGGCAGCCATCCCGTAGTCTCAAAGCGAAAGTATCACAACTGTAAGGGCTCGTTTACGGAACGAGTTTTCTCGCTCACTATAGCTTTTACTTGATCAATACTAAATCTGATAGCTGCTTCTCGCCTTTGCCGGAGTATGCAGCTTTCGAGTTGTCTATGCGTATTAGTAACCATGGCAACGACGCAGACTCAAATCTTCTCCTCGTGCCTTGACGTACACATTTGAGCGTCGATTTAGAACAACAAGAAAACAATTTTTACTGCAGTACAAGACGACGGACTGTTTTTTTGTATGCCGGCATTCGAAGGCATTTGTCTTCGATTCGATAGCCACGAAATGGACGCCATGTTGGATTTTGAATTCTCGCTGCGAGAAGCTATTTATTCTACCCACGTTTGATCATTGCTAGAAGCTGTACTTTGAGGGAGAATAGCAAATTTTGGAAATAGCTTGAAATGACAACAATCTCGTAGCAATGTTTAAAATTACTGTAGTACTTTGTTCTTTATCCATGTTGTTATTTATAATACATACAATTTGTTATTTATTACCGTATTCATTTAGTAGCAACGGGAAACTAATCATAAATAAATAACGGTCGACTAGCAAATAGCATTCAGCGAGCGAGAATGACTTGTTGCGTAAATGCGCCTTAACGCCTTAAACCGTGAATCTGCTCGTCCGGTACAAGCACCGCGTATCGTCCTATATGTTCGTCCCTCCCTCCTCGGTTTTATTATTTTAAAGTTTTATTGTGAACAACACACTAACTTGTGTTGAATATTAAATCATTTTACTCATCATGTACCCGTTGTGAGTTTTTATGCCTTGTCAGGCAGCGTCATCCAACCTTTACTTTGATTTCACTCGCAAATTAAAATCTCCGCAATTCCACACCTAACTACTTATCACAACTAATTTGCTTCTAAAGCCTTGAGTATTTGCGTCTCGTCTCGCGTTCGTGTTCTCGTCTCGCGAGAAGACACGAGGCGAGACGCGAATAGTACATTTACTTCTCCATTTACGTCTTGCTACAGAGCAGTGACACGACGTAGTATTATTGTATATAACTCTATGCTGGAGCCTTAATGGGTTAGCTGCAAGGGGCACTGCAGAGAGAAACAGAAGGGCGTCATACTGAAGCGATGCTGTGAAGAGTGATTTCTTAGACGTAAAACGCGCGATTTTTGTTGTTAGAGAAAACAATGTTTTTTTAAGCCTAAGAAATCCGCTCTTCCGTTGTTTTTCCCTGCATTTTTATGTAGTGCACCTTTAGTTATGCCCTCCAAAACCCATACTGGTGCAATCTGGTGGCAATATGGCGGCAAATGTCACTGCTCTATAGTTTGTTCTACATTATGTTTGCAGGAAACTGATTGTATGACGCCACGTTTGATATCCACTACGAGTACAAAAAAACACTTAAATATCTCACTCATAGACTCTACCAGTAACTGTGTACAGTCTGAAGGTGTGATATACACAGTCATGTTTTTGCATTCGTAGTTGCCGGAAATGTGACGGTATAGCCTACAGTCAGTTTCCTGCAAACATAATGTGGACAAACTGCAGTCATTTTTGCTTTGAACAGCGTGGCTGACTTCGTGACGTAGCTAGCTAGCTGCCCATAGTGGTCCCCGTAGTGGCTTTCTACTCTAGTTGCCAGGCTCAATACTGCTGCATGGCCCTTGAGTTGCTGCAGAGGTAATTCGCATCTCTTGGGTCGCCTGGGTCCGGGTTATTAAGTTATACTCTTGCCCCCGTGCGCTTAATGGGGCAATGCACTAGACCTTTTGTCGACTGGTTCGAGGCCATGAGGCCATTCCCATCCGATCCTTACGACAAGCCGGTAGTAGCTGTCTAGTGCAATATCTACGCAAGATCGTTACCATAGCAACCGGATGGGAGTGAGCGATTACTCGTGACGCTGCATTCCACTTTTCGGTAGCATAAAGTAAGGACAGGGCTGGGGGGGGGGGGTTATAACGAATAGTTCTTCATGCAAAATTGAGTGCTACCCGTTTGGTTCATCGTACGGACCAAAACCCATCCCTCTTCTCGAACCGAGCTAGCCATGTACGCAGATAGATTATATTGTTATATTGAAGCTAAACCACGCGCAATGGCTGTTTGCCGTGACGTCATCACGAGTTAGCCAATGACGAACGAGAACAACGGCTGTTTGACCGTCTGATTGGACTATCCCAGTCACGTGATATGCACGTGGTCAGGCACGTTCGGCTGTTGGGCCGGTCCTCATAAACCTTTTTTTACACCGGGATCCCAGACCTCAAGCGTCACTACAGATATTCACAGGCGATGGAAAAATGATAGTATTTTTTTTTTCCAAATTCCGTGCCTCGCTCGAGCTGTTGCGCTCGCTGCGGCTTAGTATATAACGTCAGAAACCGTACCAAATAACTTGTCACACCATAACTTCTCCAGCCAAAACTTGTCCGACCAAAAACGTGATCCCAGAGACGGCTGGGATCCGTAGTGAAGCTTCGGATCGGGATGTCCGTGTAAAAAAAAAAAAACTTTGCGGCCAGTCAGTCCACTCAATGCAACGCGTCAGAGCTATAGCAGAGCAATTGCCGGTAATGAAGTATACGGTCGAGATTACCCAAGATGCCACAGATGGTGACGTCATTGCTTCAAAACCAAAACAATGGCGCAGTTTTATGATGCTATAGCTTGCGACGGTGGTGCACACTTTTTTTTCACTGCGTTTCAAACGTAGTTTACATTCCCTAAGTTTTCCCAGGTTCTCCAGGTGGGTGGGAACCCTGTGATTCTGTTTGATCGAATGATCAAATTAATACGCTTGTAATATATGGAAATAAAAGATTCGATTATTGCATAGATACGACCTAGCATCATGACATCCCCAGATCAACATATCAACGGATTTAACTACTTAGTTTCGTCACCCCGAAATCACACCTTCACTTTGTGAAATTCGTTATAACGTGGATGCATTTTGTGGCACAAAAATTCACCAAGTTGGATGCTGTAATCCGTTAAATGGTGTGACCGAGCCTTAATATTGTTTAACACTCTCGTCCCTTGCTCATAATTCATAAGTTTAAAAGTCATAAGTATAAAAGTCATTTTATGTTTCATAACATTTGATGAGGCTAATCAACAACCTACCTAAGATTATTATTTTCGCCGAGATTCACTAACAATTCATAAATACCTAGAAAAAAAGGACTAGTTACCCGAATAGATTCGTGTATCGTCAGAGATTCGAAGGCTTTAAACTTTAAAATAAAATACAAAGGCAGTTTGTTTCTGGGTTATGTCGAAAAACAAAGGAACCAAACACCAAGTTTGAAATTTGGCGACGTGCATATGCGGAAGGGGTTGGTTGGGGTGGGGAAGAACTGGTTTTTTGCTGAAGTATATTATTTAAATATGTTCGGCAAGAAAAGAGTCAAAGATTCCGCATTTTAAGTAATTTTGGCTCTTTCAAGTTTTGTTTCCTCTAAAACTTGAGGGAACAAAGAGCAAAACATACGAAAGAGTGCTTCAAGAATAGGCAATAGTTGCAAAACTGCATAAACAAATTTGAACCAGTCAATGAGAATAAGTGCCACTACGGAACAGCGGTGCGGAAGTTACTGTTTGATAATTAAAAGGTGCCTAAAAACATAATTTAAATGGGTGTAACGCTTGTATAATTAATTTTTTTTGAATTTTCAGTTTTAGATCAATCAGGGGCTTAAGTATGAAAGCACCTACAAATCTCCTATTTCTGGGTGTAGGTGTGTTATGTGGGGAGCGGGGGGGGGGAAGACTGTTTTAAGATCGTATCATAAATAACTCGTCCAATCTTTACAACAATAACTAAACATTAGACGGAGCGTGCATTTTCGAAAAGTGTGGGTCCTAGAACTGAACCTTGGGGAAGAGCGCAACGAAAGAATTTGTGAACAGCGCGACAGTAATTGCCAGTAAAACTAAATTCTTTTCTGGTTTATTCTGGCTGAAGCATCACTTGCTTGCTGTTATGCGTGGTGAAGATACTGAATTAATACCAAATTGGATTTTCCTTAAATTTTCTCCAGACTGAATTCCTCTCTTCTCTCTCCTCCCCTCCCCCCCTCCCCCAGCACTTGTAAGTGTTGCTTGGGCATGGTCTTGGGTTGCAAAATAGTTTTTCTCCCTTAAAAGCTCAATTGCTACAAATAGCTAGTGAAGGGGTTACCACTGAGTGATCGTATAGTTGACAGGAGAAACGTTTGGCATCCATTTTTTAATGGTGAAAATATAGCGAGTTCTTTCGTCCTTCCTGCGTTTCGGGTCTGCTTTAAATAAATATCGCTGAAAATATTTGAAATATAACGTTCGTCTTTGAAATAATAAATCATTGTCATGAACTCCTTTGTTAAAATTGGGAGTCAACTATTCAAAGTTGTCATTTTTGATACCGCATAACGCATTGTCTTGACTTGTATAACGCGGCAGAAAGTCAAGACAAATGCATAAAGCAGCTTTGTGCGAGGTTCAGCGTAGAAATGTGAGCTTTGGGGATCGGTTGGGTCCAGGTTAAGTTATACTCGTATACTCCCTCGCGCTTTTATAATTTAGTGAGGCAGCCAAAGGGCCTTTTTCGCTTGGGTCGAGGTTTCTTCGACACCATTCGTGCCGCTGTCGCAATGACAAGTACGCCATGTAGCTGTTCTCTCGTCCAATCTCTAGAAGACCCCCGTTGCTATGGCAACCATTTTGGGGAGACGTTGGATGCCTCGTGGGAAGGTGTGGCGCCATAGTGCTTAATAAACACAACTTGACGACCAGGCCGGGAATCTCGTCAAAGTCATATAATGAACAAACCAACAGGCCTCAACTTCGCTCTATTTAATTTCTTTTTCTCTTCGTGTCCTTTAGAGAATAGCTATAAGGATGTAGGCATACCTAAAAGGATAGCTAAAAATCTAGCTAAAAGGATGATGGTAATAGGCATGCAATAGCCAACGGAAACGGACGTGATCTATAGACAAACTCGGAATGAAAATAAGACCGATTTTAAAGGTACATTCCTCCCAACGTCATTTTTCTCGAGACACAACATCGTACGGCCCCCCAAAAGTATATTTGCTTACCGTTAGTCAGTCCCTTGCTACAAATCCTTGTAAAAATGTGACGTCTAGGAGATTTTCTGTTGAATATTGGGAACTATATTTACTGCATCCTGAGATTATATGATCCATTGCGCGCTTATAATAACCATGACGTTTCATCTCTGTGTGTGCATGTACTAATTTTTAATCATTTGTTAATAATTACCATGAGATCAAAAATCTAAAAGACTAATACGATAAAAATTAAAATTATTTATGCCTATTGATCGCCGAAAAAAAATTATAAGATGTACTAGCCTAAAAAATTATAAAGCCTGATGTTAAAATACGAAAATCATTCCGGTTTGTGACGACTCGATCTTTAACTTGATGCTGTTTCGCATACTATTCCCAAAGCCAACTGAGATCGAGGAACGCAGCTACTATCTCAGTTGGTGTTGTGTTCCTACACCGAGTCTTGTGAAACGGTGCGATAGTAACATGCGCGTATGGAGATCTGCGCGTGGCTGTTATAAGACAGGCCGGATGTGCCTTTTAGGTCGAATCAGCAATCACGTTAACTCAGTTACTAAACCGTTATGAAGACAGAGCATGCCTCTCTGAAAAGTGTGGGTCCTAAAACTGAACCTTGAGGAACACAACGCAAGAATTTGTGAACAGCGCGAGAGTGATGGACAGTGAAACCACATTCTTTCTGGGTTTATTCTAGAGGAAGTAATACTTGCTTGCTGTTTGTTATACGTGGTGAAGGTACTGGATTAGTACCAAATTGGGTTTTCCCTACATTTTCTCCAGAGTGAATTTTCCAGAAGAATGCGTTCTCAAACGTCCACGGGTTAAGAGCAAATTTTCACTCCTTCACCCACTCTCCTGCTCCCTCAGCGCTCGTAAGTACAGTGGCATTCAATCATCACTCACTCATTAACTAAAGCAATTGTTTAAATGTCTGTATTGTAAATAAAACACATCCGTACTTTTTTGCTGCATTCAGTGGTGTGATTTATTTGTTATGCTGCCTTTTATTCGTGTTGTGAATAATGAACCCCTTCAGTGGAAGAAGTTCCAACAATCTATGTGTGGTGTATGTTGTCACAATGCCCACGTCATTACTAATCTTTAAGGTGACGTCATTCGTGGATGCTCTACGGATGCGTGCACACCACTGTAATGTGCGGCGTTTCACATGTTGCACTAACTAGTTTATCAGCTCAAACGGAGCCAATAAACACGTCTCTTCCCTTTGTTACTCATGTTCATTACTAGTAGTAATTAGGCTATACTCGGCTACCAGGGCCTATTTACCACAATGGCGACGAGGGTGGGATTAGTTAGTTAAAATGTGGCCTATTTACCACACTATGTGTTTTTCTTTTAATAGGTAAATCGGAAATCAGAAATCAGCAAAATTCCTACTCTAGAAATAACATAGTACAGTAAGCCACTTTTACGCACGTACGTTTCATTCAAACGATGTGATCCGGGTTCGAACCGGTGGAGCAGTCCATTACCAGTTCACTACTATACCGCCTTTATGATATGGCCACTTGCCCGCTGACAAAAAGATAAATTATTGAACCCGTTATGAGGTCATATCCGTGAACAGGACTCCATTCAACCGAAAAGTGCTTGATTATAGACAATGGAGAGGGAATAAAAACCAATATACATTCATAAGGCTCAACGAAGGAGAACTATTTTATTCGTCTTTCGCTGAGCCTTATGATAATAATAATGATAATAAAATAAATTATTTGCAAAGCACGCAAAAAGGAACGGGAAGGGCAAGTCGCTAACACCCATCCTACATTACAAAATTAGAATCAAAAGAGGGGGAAAAAACCTAAGCAACCACAAGACAATAACATGTATAAGACAAGACAAAAACTAGCAATAATAGGCGTGGCGACCCCAACAAAAATAAACAAAAAAACTCTTTGCAACCGGAACAATGGCGAACACTTCCTTAGTCATCAAAGGTCCTGCGCAAAAATGTGTCAAAATTGACACCGTTCATGGCGGCTCTTAAATGTTGAAAGCGATCCTGATACAACTACATGAGCTGGTAGATCATTTCCAGCAACTGACAACTCGGTTACTAAAAAAGAACTTCTTAGTGTTTGTCCTAAAAACAGGCACCACAAGCCGCCAAGAATGCCCCCTAGTCCGATTTCCGGGACGATGCTTAAAGAAGGGTTTGGAGTCCGCTTTTAATTTACCATGTAGTAGTATACAGAGAAGTTAGGCACAAATCTGCCTTGAGGCTACGTAGTTCGAGTGTTTCAAGTCCCAACCTATTCAAGCGCTTATTATATGACAGGCCTTCAAAGTATATTGATGATTATATATTAAAGTCTTATAGTATATAATAATAACGGATTCAGTGAGTCATCTTTTTGTCACTGGACGGTTGGCCATATTGGTAAAGGTGGCATTGTTGTGACCGCCGGTTCGAATCCGGGTCACATCACTTGTGAAACGTAAGTGCATAAAAGTGGCTTACTGTACATTTTATTTCTTGCACATGAATTTCCCTGATGGTTTATATCCAATTTACCTTTATATTGTTTACAGCGATTTAATCTAGCTAAATTGTGGTAAAGTAGGTGAAACTGAAAAACCCATGTAAAGTGTGGTACTAACAAAAATTAAAAGTGACGTGTGGTTCCTGGTGGTCGGCTCTGTCATCGTACTACACTCTGATCATTTGCTTGGTTGGATTTGATGTGGAATGTCTTGTCAGCAGCGTAAGAGTTACAGCAAGAAATCTCCTCGAGCGTAGCGAGACGACGCTGAATGAGCGCACGAAGCGAGCGGCTCTCCCCTAGTTTACCTAGTTATATTGTTTACACAGCGATTTATTTCTTTCTTTTCAGTCGCGTCATTCTCAAAGAATTGGGAAACACGTACTGTCAGTCAACTTGCAGGGGGTTGCAACTGTACTAGAAACAATGTATTCCAAACCTTCGCAATCTGCAGTCCTCCAGGCACTTCGCCGACGCCGGTAATGCCAACATGGCGGAGCTAACGTCCTGTTCTCGTCTGAGTGATTTCACGAGAGGCCAATCCTACAATCTATTTATTTATTTATTTTATTTACAAAATTATTGTAACGCCCTATAACGAGCATAACAGCAATTTCAGATTAAAACAACAATTGAAAAAAAAAAAGAAGAAGAAACATGGCGGGCACCTGGTACCCACCGTTCTCACCTCTGCTCTCGCCTGAATGAGATTCGTGAGATATACATCTCATAATTCATTATTCCTCACGTCATCACTCCTGGTGTAACAATATAATCTATCTACTTCTACAGCGAACCCAACAAAAATATTAAAGAAAGGTTGCCACAAACGTAAAAACGTTGTGCATCTAAAAAACGATGCAAACATCAATTTACAAATTTACAAAATGGCGAACAGCCATTGGAAAATTAGTTCAAACTTTTGTCTGTGTTACGAAATATTTTTCAATTAATATCATAGGTTAACTACTGTCATCGGCTTTAAGTTGCTCCAACATTTGTAAGTTAGTGAGACTGAATTTGCCCACCAAGTTCAACCTTAATGGCGGTTGCCATCCCATAATCTCAAAGCGGAAGTATCACTGACGGCTGCGCCTTAAATCGTGATGATCTGCTTGTCCGGTAAAACACAGTTTACCATAAACTATACTATAAATTATTGTCAGTTAAACAGGAAGGAATTCGACTCTTTACTTAAACTGGTAAAAATTAAACAAAGTTAAAGTATGAATTTTTGAAAACTGTTTACTCCACAGGTCTCTTCAAGTGATTCGGATGGAAGCCTGCATTCCGCCATTCCCAGCGTCATTCGGTTTGTGATGCACGTATTTTCCGCCTGAAATTGGTTCGAAAAAGAAAATGACGGCTGGTGCTGGATCATTTATTTTTATTTGCCCCCCTCCCTCTTTTCCCTTTCTCGCCTTAGTTTTCCCCCGCTGGCCATCGCGGGTTTTGTTGCTTCCCGGGGCGCTTGGCCCTGCGCACGCGCCTCTGCCTCTGCCCTCATTTCGGTCCACAAGTCACGTAAGACTATTGTAATTATGAGTTTCAAAACAGTGCTACTGGCAGACAGACCCGGCGTGGGGAGCCCAAGGGGCACAGTCATGCACGTCCCAACCCTAGGGATAGGGAGCTTCCTAGGCAGCAATAAGGGCCGAGTGAAAATCCGAAACGGAGTGTGTTTCGTGCTTTCGCCAAAATGAACCGTTGTTGCACAACTAACTAAATCACGACTCTCTGGTTGTGGGTTCTGCTGCGCACCATCCGCGCTAAAGCAAGATGGCGGATCAGCAACTCAATCTCTATAATATCCGAATATTTCGACTATGCATTTGATGAGAGTGCTCTGCGTAACGAAGAAAAAGGGGTGGCGAACTAATGAACTAGGAAACTCGTTACCTTCCACAGGAGCGTGCATAGACCCCCTCGAGAGGACAAGAGCAACTTTTATTAAAAGGGCACACTAAGTTTTAGTGGGCTTTTCCTTTGGAGACCTTTTTTTTTTGCTCTCCTTTTAGCATTTCTTAGCCTTTTTTGCCCTTTTCAGGATCCCCCCCCCCTTGTTACGCCTTTTTTAGGCCTAAAGGCCCTTTCTAAGACACCGCCGCACCAGCAAATATCGGCACAAAAAGGGAATTTTCCGAAAAAGGCAGTGCGCTCCTGCCGCTCTCTCCCCCTCTCCTGTGTATGCCACTGATCTTCACATCATTCTCTCTTTGTAGGCTATGTTTGACCAGGGGGTCGGACTGTGCTTAAAAACAATGCATTCCAAACCTTGTACTTAGAAACAATGCATTCCAAACCTTCGCTTTCTGGACTTCATCCCGCGCTTGGCCGTCGTCAGGGACGTTGGATTATACGTAGCTTTGATAAGGTCGGTCCACTTGAGTGTTAAGCAGCTGCGCGAGAAATAGTACGAGATTTAAAACCAAATGTGAAACGCGTCTGACGTCTCTGCTCCCATTTCGGGCCTTTTAAATTATTCTTGCATCTGTTGATTTTCCTGATGAATGGACACAAAATTGGACTGACAAACGAACGAATACTCAATACTCATCATCAAACGTAAGCTGGACCGCTCCAACTGTTTAAATTATTTTAAAGTGCATTAAGCTACCGAAGTCCATTCGACAATGCGACTGAAGACCACAACGGCGGGCGGGCACCGTTACAAGCGATCATCGTAAAAGCACGCTATTGTTTTGGTTCGGAAGTAATGACTTCCCCAACTCTCGTCATGAGTAATCTGGTAAAAATAAGTTCGGCCAGGACTGCCGGCCAGGGTAGCGTGAGAGGCTACAATGCTCCTTCAGTTGCTATGGGAACTATTCTGGCCAATGCTGGACAATCTCTACGATGATCAGAGGTTTCCCGGATCGAATCCCCGGTTTGGCTCCTCCTTTTACCAGATATTTCTTCTTCTCTAAAAAGTCTGGTAATGATCAAAATTGAACTGGTTCAGCAACACGAGCATTAAATTGCTTTCACCTGACTTAAGGCTCAAAAGAAATTAAATAATAATAATAAATAAAAAAAATAAAAATTTCGTGACAAAACGGAGGAAAAAATTTCCCAAGTTTTTTAGATGTGTATTCCAAAACGCTGGTATACTAGATACATTAAATGGTATATCAAATTCACTATACATTGATCGAAAAAATGCTGTGCGATTGGAGTCTCTTGAATTAAGAAGACTAAGGAGAGACGAGTCTAACTTATTTACTCCTGCGTGGTCACTGGGGTGTGGATTGGGTGGGGATTCAAGTCATTTTCGAGTTCCGTTCTGGTGATCGGACGAAGGGGCACTCCTGGAAACTAGTGATACCTAGTTTCAAGACAAATACCAGGAAATATTTCTTTAGCAGCAGAGTTGTCAATTGTTGGAACACATTGCCTGCATCGGTTATAGTTGAAGCACCGACTCTGCCCTGTTGTAAAAGCCGTTTAAACAACGTATGTCTACAAACTTATCGTCTTCGAAATCTAAAAACATAAAAAATGTATGACATGCGTTCGTGTACCTCTTCTCCTATCGAACAAAGGCACCTACAAACTTGTGAGTAGGACCAAGTGAAAGAAAATTAAATTGTGTTTCCGTTAGGCCTAATTTCATCGCTGGCCCTCAAATACGCGAAAAAAACTGCAAAAATAACGTCAAAGTTATACATCAGTGCGAAGTAACGGAAACACGACATCGACATGTCATAAGATATGGATCTCAATATCTGTAGGAAATTAAAATCACTTCGTTTTCGGGCCAGCCATTGTTGACACGTGTTATGAACTTTGAAATTGCAGTTCTAAGTACGAATGTTGCAATAAACTTGCTTGCTAAAAAAAAAAAAAACTTTCAAAGGACGACCTACGTTGCACCATGCTACATCGATTTTGTGATGCTCTTGGAATCCAAGAAATTACATGAAGCATGAATCGACGCCAGAGGAGTGATGGCTAGTTTAAGTTAAAATGGAAATTTCCATAATTTTTATTCTAAATTATATGTGACGAAGCATTATTTTGTGAATCTTTTAAAAGTTGTGGATTGGAATAAGTGACATGCCTGGCTCCATCTATGTTTCAGTTTGCTTTTGTGTGCAAATAAATTTAATATTTATTTATTTCTTTATTTATGGGTTGTGCTTACTTGCTTGACGAAACCTGTCATGTTAACGGGCTAGCTTTTCCCCGTTAGCCCCCCCCCCCCCCTCTTTTCTTGTAAATTGAATTGTCATTTCGAATTAGTGAAAAACACACTTTAATTCTCTTGTTTGTTGTTTGCGTTCTAAATAATCAAGTTTGTCTGGCGTTGCCATTTCGCTATTCATTCGTTACGGCGCTGCAGAAAAGGGAGGAAAGGGCGACACGGAATATTAATTTACTTTATTAACGAATAAGCGAAACGATGGCGAAAAAAAAAAAAAAAGGGTGAATTTGTTTTTATATTATTCATATGCGAGTGAAGAAATTACACGTTTTCTTTTTGGCTTCCACGACTTAGAAAGAATAATATTACCACGTTGGTGTGTAAGGTATAAAATAATATTTTTCATTATTTAAGTTGGTTAATCAACTTTTCGGCCGTCTCTATAAATAATTGAAGCAATTGCCAGAAATATAAATGAGCTCATTACAGTCATCTTAATTGCGTTTCATTGGGGTGTGATTAGGTTGAGAGTGGCGTTGCAAGCCGACGCCCTGCCCTCCTTCTGCTAACGAGTCGCGTATAGTCCGGTTTTTTTTTTCCGGCATTTTCCCATTTACTCGGTTTCCTTCCTTCCTGCCCCCTCCCCCCCCTTCTACCTTTATTTTATTTTTTTGATTAGCTTGTACGTGCGAAGATGAATGGGGAGGGGGGGGGGAAGTACTATTTTTAAACAGTTAGGTGTCATTATGTTGATGAAAATTATGTCATTTTTGGACAAGGTAGTGGAGGGAAAAAATGTAATATGGGAAACGTAAAATGAATGGAAATGAAAATGGCAATGCATTAGGAAAATTACGCGAAATTACACGTTTGAATTTGACAAAGAGTGAAAAGAAAGTGTCAGAGCAAATGTTGTGTGCGTTCTTTATTCTGTCGAGACTGTTGAAGGGGCGTAAACGAACGTAGTGTCTGAGGCTTGCAACATTTTCAAAATTAGAACGCTGAATATAACGCTTGCTGGCGGCGATTATAACAATTGCTGGTTTTCGGTAGGCAGCGTGACCCGCGAATGTATCCATCCTAGAATTTAGAGCGCACCTTCTACTTCCACCCGATCAAGCCGCCATTATGAACTCCCGGTTAAAAAGATCGTGGATGAAATGTAACGCATTGCCGTGGATTTCTCTGTGAAAGTTAAGTCCTATACTATATTGTTTATGTTGAATTGGGAAGGTGTTGGGAGTAGTTATATGGTTAGTTTGATCGCTGCTGCAAGAAGGATCGTGCTAGCGAATGCACGTTTTCATTGGCTTGCGATTTTGACTGTGAGACTAGGATTTTCGTGCCGTCATTAGCGTTTATCAAACTGTTCGATAGTACAGTGAATGTACGCCTTTTAGTGAAGCGCGATGTGAAGCAGCACAAAGAAGACTCTCATCTTGTCCTCGTGTCCGTCCATCTATCCGTATGTCTGTATCTACGATAACTGCTGAACCAATACCCGATTCATTACGAATTGTCCACATGTGTCGTATGCAGACCTGTAGCAAGGCCGAGATCGCCTTGCTCTTGCTACGGTCCTGCATAGCAAGTCCTGCATACGAGTTGAGTTGTTTTGGGCGGGTAAGCAACTACCAGATCAAACGCATTGCCTATTGCCTAAGTGCGCCGTCTTTGGCAGGCAGCGTGACCCGCGAATATATTCCAGAATTCAGAGCTCACCTCCTACTTCCGCCCGATCAGCCGCCATGATGAATTCCCGATTGATAAGATCGTGGATGAAGAGTAACACATTGCCGTTGATTTTTGTGTGAAACGTAAGCCCTATATTATCTATTACCTATATACATTTCGCTTATGAGTAAACTTATTGAGGGATCATGATTAAACAAAGAAAGCTTCAATAATGCTCGCTAATGCCGGCTAATCAATACAATTCAATTGTGTGTTTATAGAGGCCTCGGCCCTAAGCCACGCGCCCTCCGTAAAACTATATACATCAAGCCAACATAACGCAGACACAGACAGAATGCAACACAATACCTATTACTACCACAATAGCCGGCTAATCAGGAATCTAAATCTGTTTATTAGGGTCTCGGCTAATCAGCTGTGCCATGGAACAATCACCAAGAGGACGAGCGTGTTCGTTCTTGGCACGGTAGCAAAGAAAAACGGCGAGCGGCCGTCAATGAGAACGGATATGCTCTCTAACAATTAAAAATAAACAAAGGGTCAAAGGATTTTAGCGAGCGTTAACCGCACCCGGTCATCTGCCCGACGAAGCCCTAAGGCCCTATGTCTGCACACAATAAACACAATATTGCTTTAATAATGCTGACTATTTTAGAGCCAAGTTGAAAAGTAACAATCACTACATGCACGATCGTGGTGGGCTTTTCGCGCTTGGTATCAAAACGGAGAAACAGGAAATTCAGCCACACTGAAAAAGTTATTTACTTCCGTAAGAAAATAAAACACCAGGGATTCCAAGGGAGGGGGAGCAGGGGTGGGGGAGTGTTTCAAACCATACAATGGAAGAATACGCGGGGGAGCTGGGCAGGAAACACGGGAGGGGACAGAGTGTATCAGGGGGTCTGCAGGTGGGTATCTGATTACAATGGGGAAAATGGGGGAGAGAGGGGGGGTGAACGGGGCCTCGAATAGGGGACGGTTAGCCGGCAGTTTTCATTTCATGCTCCCCAGTAAAGTATTTTGCTCACACATACGGGAATCAGCTAAACAGGCGTATACATGTTACGCCGGGGAACAACTAGTATTGTTTAACACGTATAAAACGTAGGCAAGATAGAGTTGCAAGAAGAGTTGCATATCGCGAGTGCAGGGTCCAATCAAACAGTAAAAAAGAATTTTGTTTTTGTTTGTTTTGTTTTGTTTGTTTGTAATGTGCCAAGTTTGCTGGTTTAATCTGCTGGACACATGCTAGTGTGGCGCTGCCAATTCGACGATTGGCCAAGTAGGTGAGATTAATTGTGATTGAGTGAGCAATTCCAGCTTCATTTCGTAATTAACATTAATCTCGGGAGGTGCAACTGGAAGGGGGAGCGCTGATTGAGTGAGCGAAGGGAATGAAAATCAGCGTTGGTTAGCCAGTGTGCTCAAAAAAGTGATTGAACAGCAAACTTAAGCATGTGAAGCTACGCATATGCAATAAACCAAAGCGTGTCAATTAGGCTGATGAAACGGCTAATAGAGAAACGCAAATGTAAAATTATGAATGAGAAAATTTATAGACATAAAATTCTTCCAGAAAAAAAAGTATGGAGGTGACGATATAAGACCGTGTGAACTTTTGTACATTCACAGTCCTATGGCATCCACCCAAAACCAAAACTGATGTAAGAGAAGCCGCCAAGTTTCCAAAAAGGGTCGGCCTTTGAAAGTAGTGATATCATTCATCCAGGGAAAGGCCACCAAGGTTAATCCTATTACCCAAGTTCATCGCACCGAATAATACGTTGGACGCTAAATGAAAACTTGAACATTGCTACCACAAATAGCAATGTTCTAGTTTTCATTTAACTTTCGAACTATCAGTTGGTGCGATTAACTTGGCTAATAGGATTAACCTTGGCGTCCTTTCCCTGGTTGAATGATATCACTACTTTTAAAGGCCGACCCTTCTTGGAAACTTGGCGGCTTCTCTTATACCAGTTTTGGTTTTAAGTGGATCAAGACACAAGCTAGTGTGTCGCCCCCGTATATCAACGATAACATCTAGGTAATATATGCACAGGGTGATCAGTTAAATTTTGACCCAGCTTGAAAGCTAAAGTAGTACTGAACGATATGTTATGAGACCCGGGTGATGCGATGAGGCCAAGAGGGGCCATTGATTGGACAAGAAATGGATGATCTTGCCAAACGTTGTCAAGGTCATTCAACTGCTAACTTCTTAAATATGTATCGCACGCCATGAGTATAAATTAATAATACGTAGGGAACAACGAGACATTACTAATCGAAAAAAAAACCAGAACGAAAATCGTACCAGATTTGCAGGACCTATATGACGTACGTAAAATGGCTACTTTCGACCCCTGAATGGCATTCCACTCAAGCACTTTGTCTTGCAGGGAAGCATCTCCTACTTTCAGGGGTCGAAAGTAGCTATTTTACGTACGTCATAGGTCCTGCAAATCTGGCCCGATTTTCGTTCTGTTTTTTTTTCGATTAGTAATGTCTCTTTGTTCCCTACATATTCCTAATTTATACTCATGGTGTGTGATGAAAATTGAAGAAGTTAGTAGTTAAATGACCTTAATAACATTTGGCAAGGTCATCCAATTTTTGTCCAATCAGTGGCCCCTCTTGGCCTCATCAAATCACCCAAGTCTCATAACGTATCGTTCGGTAGTACTTTAGCTATCAAGCTGGGTCACAACTTAACTGATCACGCTGTACAGTATATGAGCATGGCGACCACC
The DNA here is from genome assembly GCA_023313725.1 of Lithobius niger. Classification (NCBI taxonomy): domain Eukaryota; kingdom Metazoa; phylum Arthropoda; class Chilopoda; order Lithobiomorpha; family Lithobiidae; genus Lithobius; species Lithobius niger. The sequence goes on from JAHWFP010038543.1 coordinate 99,021, forward strand.
GTTGTGTCTTTACAGCTAAGGTATTTTGGCTGTTTTCAGTTATCTGAGGATAAATAACAATGCGACAGAAAAGGCTGCGAATTGTTTGATCGGGAGACTTTGGTCGCCTGACGACATAAAAGTCACTATTATGAATGACACAGCTTACGTTTTCTAAAAAAACGACGTGAATAACGTTGATATTTGCCTAGTTACTTACTGGCTACTTGTTACTCGTAACGCTTTTCTTGTATCACGAAAATAAACTCTTCCATGCGGTGAATAAAGCTGGTTCATAGCTCATTTTACAGGTAATTCACGGAGATGTGCCCTTTTCATAGGCCTCTTCTCAAGGTATAACATTGTTGTTTGTTTGACTGTGGCTACTACAATTAAGTTCATTTATCCAGCTCTGACATTGTTCAAGCTGCCGCCTGTTCTATATTTCCTTGTTCTGGGTTGTTGAACTCGTTTTTGTTTGTTAATCATCTTTCCTTATTAAATCATTTTTCACTCATTACGTCATCGTCGTTTGTTTCAATGAAAGGTGGACATAGCAGCGTCTTCAAAGCCGCCATGGTGTTAGGCGCAACTTTCTTGGGACTGAAAGACTTATGAACTTGAGTGTTTACTGCCTCACGACATCGTAGCCAAGTCTGGATCTGCATCCCGACTGTGATCTGCAGGGAATACGCTGTGCCGACTCGTTAATTAACACTTAGTTTCTCATGTTTGGCTAACCGTCAACAAGTTCGTAAATGCTTCACTATATGAGAACACTCACGAAACTAGACTTCTTGTTCTCAGTTCTTCGAGCCGTCGTAGTAAACTACTTACTTACTATTAGTCAGCTGAAAGAAATATATGTCGTCAGAAATTATAAATGCGAGTTCCTGCCTACAATCTTGCAAACCTGGACTGTAAAAAAAGTGACGCTGTTATTATTTTATCAGAAATTATCACCACGGGAATAAACCGCTTCTATACTACGCGCCATGGCTGTTTGCTGTGACGTGCATGTCACGTGACTGGGCTAGTCCAATCAGACGGCCAAACAGTCGTTGTTCTCGTTCGTCATTGGCTAACTCATGGTGACGACACGGCAAACAGCCATTGCGCATGGTTTACCTCCATGACAAGCCTGCTTCTATAGACTTCAGATAGACAAGAGCCAGATTCATGGATAGATTTACAATGGAATCCTCTAAACGGCAAACTGAGTAGTTATCAAGTAGTGTAAAAGAGGCCGTAGAAATCGTAGGACAAAACGCTACCTACCCGGTTTACCAATGCAGAAACTAACCAAATGTAAAATAAACCAGGCCTTTTTATCGTCGCATGTGTCTTCGTATCGTGTTTTTATTAAGCACGACCACCGTCCGTCCATTTGGCTTCTGGATGCACGAGTTGAACTACAATGTTTGCAGCTTGATTTGTCACTTCCCACCTTCAAGTAGGAAAAAAAGTAATTTTTTAAAAAGAAGTATCTTTTAGTAATATGCCAAGTTTGCTGGTTGATCTAAAGACATGCTAGTGTGGCGCCGCCAATTAGACGATCAGCCAAGTAAATGAGATTAATTGTGATGGAGTGATCAATTCCAGCTTCATTGCGTAATTAACATTAACCTCGAGAGGAGTAACTGGAGGGGGATACGCTGATTGAGTGAGCGATATGGTGGTGTTATTTTGTTATGTTATGTTGTTATGTTACACTTATACTGTGAGGGAGAGTGTGTGTAAACTATTATAGAGCTTTAGCTCAGCATCCGCCACAAGCCAGACGACTACTAAGATGAGTTCGCATTAAATATCACCGTAACGCATGCAGTGTGAACGAAGCTAACTGCATACTTGTCTATGCACAGAATACAAGGTTCAATGTCTAAGTGGTTTGATCTTATAATGTTACGGCTTGTATTCCTAGCCTCTATGTATATCTGCGCTGGTGCTTTAGCTTAGTTCGTCATTAGATAATTCGGTCATTTTCAACTTTCCACTGCTGCTGTGACGCTTCTGATTAAGGTGGCTGACTCTATTTAGGTTCGTTCGAAAGGTGTGAATGTCTTCTTTGCATCAAGGGTAATTTAAAAGGTCTACGACTGTTAGGGGTGGAGCTACGCCCCTTTTACTGGGGGCTTGTATCACAGTTTGTTTTATTAGATAATTAGATATTTTCAACGTTCCACTGCTGTTGCGACGCTTCTAACTAAGGCGACTGACTCCAATTAGGTTCATTCGAAAGGTGGGAATGTCCTCTTTCCATCAAGGGTAATTTAAAGGGTCTACCACTGTTAGGGACCGAGTTGCGCCCTTTTTACCAGGGGCTTGTATCACCGTTTATCCGTTCTCACAGTATTTAGTTTAAAGTTGAGAAAAAATTGTATTACTTACTGTTAATCGAAATACTTGTTTTTGCAATGCGAGCAACACTACTAAAAGTGTTTCAAACTCAAAACTTCAAAAGGGGAAAAATATTTTCAGCCCATTACATTAAAACATCAATAAAGAAATTATAAAAAATATTTAAAAAAAACCTTTGAATTTTAAGTTTATTGCTTGAGGAAAACCAAAGCCTCATTTACTGATCTACTTAAAAACATTTTTTTTTCGACTCCATTCTTTTTCCTTTATTGCCAACTGAATCATGTTTTTCTTTTACCTTTTTTTTTTCCGAGTGAAGCACTTTAGTGGGAGCAAGCCTATAATTTTAATTGCCTATGGCTTAAGTCGCTGAATTAATCATCAGATTCAATCTTGATGCGACAATTTAAAGAAGAGCCCTAGGAAAGAAAGTAAAAAGTGTTTCTTTTTGTGGATAAAGAAACTATTGCAAAGGAAAGAAAGGATGGTGAAGGTAGGTAATTAATTAAGTTATTTTATCTTAACGTGCGCCTTATTTATTATACTGAACGAAGTTTTTAAGCGTTAAATGCTAAAGTTCCCCTTGCGTTTGTGAAGTAGGCTACTCTTTAACCAACGGGAAAATTATAAAGCCGAGGAAAATAAATACCTTCGTTCTCAAAAACCTACCAATTAAAATGTTGATGCGGGTGGCTTCTCATATTTATTTTAGTTTTTTAACCTCTCAAAGTCCGGTGTTGCGGTGTGCACGTTTTAGTCTTCTGTACAGCCGAACCGGCTGCGAAGACTATTGCAACGACTTTGTCCGTCCGTCCCTCGCTTTTTTCAACTTCGCAACGGTACCAGATGTTGACGACCATTGTTTACAACGTTCGATTCAGTGTCAAAAGTTAGTTAAATAACATGGCAAATTAAAACATCGTTGCCTCCTTATAGCTAATAGACTTCTTCGACGTAACTAAATTAAATAATAACATTTCATCGTCGAATTGAAATCCTAAAGATTTGTGTTAACGCAGCCGTAAAAACAAAAACATTTTAGCTTCGCTTAAAATAGTCTTGTCGCATTGTTGCATGAATGAATAGGCTTATGGTCGAACCAAATTCTCCATTAGGCCTATCTGCTACTTACGAAACTAAAACTGCCGTTAAAAAAATTAGGCCTAAAAAATGAAAATTAAGCCTAAAATCACGTTACCATGGCAACGTCAATAAATGCTATAGTCGCTGCTGCAGCGTTTCTCCTGTCCCTTCCCTACTATAGGCTACGTTGCGCATTACGTTGTAACACTGTAATAATTGTGTGGGCCATAATGCAAAAATGAATAGGCTTACTGTATACAATCCAAATCTCCGTTAGTTGCTACTTACGAAATTAAAGTTGTAAATTAGGCCTAAACGTTGACAATTATGCCTAAAACATAAAATTAGGTTAAAAGCTAACACATTTGTAACGGGCAATTCTGATGGTTACTGTTTTTAGATTACATAATAGAGATAGCTGTTGTAGTGCATGCTAGAGGTGTGGGCCTCAACATTGGAAGTGGAGGAACTGTACAGAAGACCGATGCCACTAGATAGTCGCTGTAGCCCCTTGTTTTGTTATGTGAATTTATTTATTTTTTTCCTCTTTCGTGGAGCTTCTTTACAAAATATACTGAAAAACACATGTTTTGGTACCTGGTTTTTGCAGGCATGAAATATGAACGATTTTTCAAGGTGATCCCAACAGTCGAATAAAATAGTGTATGCTACCAAGTAGGGGCGACGAGGGGAGGAAGCAAGTGTGGCTTCAGTCCCTAGGCACGTGCTTCAAGGGGACCCAGCCAACCAGATCAGGTGAAAAAATAACACTGCAAAAATGGTGTTCACTGTTCAGCTGCACCCAGTCCGTGGCAAAAAGGGGCTTTGTGTGAAGGAGCCTTCCTCTGGTAATATTGTATTACCTTATGTAAATCATTCGTCTAAGGTATTACCGGCAAGCGACTAAAGAATGCAGACACAGATTCAAACGAAATAGTCACAAACGGTCACAAAACAGTAAAAAAAAAGTACGTCAACTTGCCACGAGAAGTGTGAAGGGGCCGGTAAAACATGTGGAGCCACAGGCCCCATCAGACTTCTGGGTGGCCCTGCTACCAAGAAAATAAAAAGAATATTAAATTCAGAAAACTGAATCGGTTCGTTTTTGTTTTTTGTGTTAGTTTATTACGCTGTAGAGATTGTTGCTTTCCTTGCGTTCTTAAAAGTCATTCAAACTAGCCTATTATATACAATGGCGTGCAATTAGTTCGCAGTATTAGTAAAGTTAACGAATAAAGGTGGTGACATTACTGGGCCTTCTTTGCCTTTTTTTTGTGTGTAAAGCCTGCGCAGTGCTGCACAACAGGCTACTGTTAGTGCCACCGCGCACACAGCGGCCAAACCGCGCGGCCAGGTCGCTGATGCCAACGAGAATGCTTACGGTGTATGTAGCAGCGCGCACTTGGCCGCAGCGGCCAGCCTGTCGCTGCGATCACTGGGATCTCGGGCGGCGTGCAGGCGGCCACAGGGCGACCACACTTGATCCGTGTTCATTTTTCACCACGTGATCGAGAATTATCAATGAAAAACGGACGTGGTCGCGCGGCACGTCGCCGTGTTTGTTGGCCGCGACGACCACTGGCCGCGCGACCTGGCCGCGCGGCCAGATCGCTGCAGCCAATGAGAATGCTTACCGTTTATGTAAAACCACGCACTAATAATTGTCATTGGCTGCAGCAACCTGGCCACGCGGCCAAGTCGCTCAGTGCGCGGGCGGCCTTAGTGACAAAATGACACATTTAGTGAGACTTAGGGCGTCCGTGCACTGAGTGGCCAGGTCGCGCGGCCAGTGGTCGTGGCGGCCAAAAAACACAGCGTCGTGCCACGCGGCCACGTCCATTTTCCATTGGTAATTCTCGATCACGTGGCGAATAATGAACCCGGAGCAAGTATGGTCGCCCTGTGGCCGCTAAAACGCCGCCTGGGATCCCAGCGGTCGCGGCGACAGGCTGACCGCTGTGGGCGGCCAAATGCGCGTTGCTACATACACCGTAAGCATTCTCGTTGGCCGCAGCGACCTGTCTGTGCGGCTTGGCCGCTGTGTGCGCGGGAGCCCTCAGTGAAACGCACGGAAACATACTTATTGAACACAAAATACTAAGTGTACGTCAACTAAGAGATTCTGTTGTTATTGTTGGTAATTACTTTAGTAATGAATTTAAGAAATTTGACATTAAAAAAACTAATTATTTAAGAAATAAATCATTGAGCTAGGAAATTCCGACGATAAAAAACAACTAAAGTATGACATTGAAAGTTACTGTATTTTAAAGATTTTTAATAAACTGCCAGGGGAACTCGTGAAATTAACAGGATATGCCAAATTAAATGCCAGAAATATTATTTTGTTCTTAGAATTCTACTAATATGTTGAATTGTTGATGTCTGAGTATTTTACGTAGAAAAAGGGAAGAAGGAATATATTACTTTCTTATTATTATTTTTTTTTGGGCTTATTTTGGCTTATTCAACAGTGAACTGATTATGTGCACTGTGACGAATTGGGTATGTAGTCACAGTTATGTAATATTTAACAAGGTATTGTCCATACAAGCTCTCATGTTCCTCGGACAACAATTGGAATGAATACCCAAAGTAATACATATAATACTCAAAGTATAGTATAAAAGTATAATACCCAAAGTAATATATATAATACTTTGGATATTATATATATTTAATACCAGAAAGTAAAGTGGAAAAAAGTAAAATTTTGTGATTTGACGCTCGCGCTATTTTTTTTTATTCCTTTATTTCTTGAACTATAGAAAGCAATGACACGGCTGACACGGGCGCTTATGAGAACCAGTGTTGTATATTTTTTCCGTGGCCTTAGAGCTGTCTTAGAGGAGCCAGAGACTGCAGCAAAGGCGTGGTGGAAGATCGTTAATAAATAAAGATGTTGAAAAGAGTAGGATCAAGAACAGAGTCGTGGGGAACTCTAGATGGAACAGGGAACCAATGAAAGGAGGGCGAACGAACAAAGACTTTGAAGCGACGGTTGCACAAATAGTTTTCAAGCCAGAAGAGCAGGAACGGAGGAAGGTCAAGTTTGCAGAGGTTGTTAACAGGAATGGAGTGGTGAACAGGATCGAAAGCTTTTTTGAAATCGACGTTGATGACGTCACATGAAAGGCGTCGGTCAAGAGAAACGGCCCAGTGATCGAAAGCAGTGAGCAGGTTTGTTAAACAAAATTTATCTTGGGAGTTGTGAAAAAAACTTTTTGTCCTGAAGTATTTCTTGAGGAAACCAGCCACAATTTTTTTCAAAGACCTTTGCAAGAGAGGAAAGTAGACAAATAGAACAATAGTTCCCCATGATTGTGACGCAGACACTTTTGTGCCACTTTCGGCATAACATTAGCGTCTTTCCAGAAGTGGGGAACACACCAGTAACAAGGGAAGTAAAAAAAAAATCGGATATAAGGGCAAGGAAACTGAAATGGCACAATTTTTTAGTAGAGCGGGATGAAAACTGTCAGAACCAGAACGGGGAATTTACTTCCGTTTGACCTGCCTCTATTTGATTTACAAACATTCACAAAAACGCGTGGCACTAGACTAAAACTCGTCCTGCCTAGGTTCAAGTTAAATTGTCGAAAGTTTTTTTTCTCCTGCCGTGTGGTTTCGGTTTGAATTCCTCTTACCGAAGACCTTGTCTCCGCACCGTCTGTCTCCCATTTTAGGAGGCTTTTGGGGGGCGTAAACCTACCAAGGTTTCTTTTGAGACCAGAACATTATTTTGATAAGGGTATGATTCCTCATGAATCTTTATTTTGACCTACATATATTTTGCCGATTGATTTTACCATTGACATTTTTTTGTAGGTGCACTGTCAGTGGCCAGCATGTCTGACCCTTTTTCACCTTTTGCACTTCTTGGTGCAGTAAATCATATTATTATTATTATTATTATTATTATTATTATTATTATTAAAATGGCGACTTCACTTTGAGATGATTCAGCAGTTGTTCCACAGATATGTCTACAATGACAGAAAACAAATGTGATTCAGAGAAATTGGAAGCAAGTGGACGAAGTATGAATGTCTACAGGTCAACTGGAAGCAAAAAGAAAGCCTGTAAGTAAACTGTGCTCGAAGAAATACACCATCAAAATAGGTAAAAGGGACTGGAATAAGTGCTGTAGCTACCATAGAACCTTATACCAAGATCTAGACTGACACAACCAGTGTTTGTTGGAAGCCATTTTAGTTCCACAGGACAAGTGACCAAAACAATCCACACTGAAAATAGCAAACTAAAACAAAGGAAACCTGGTTGATTTTTTCAAATACAGAAGAAAAATTTTGAGGCAAGACAACGTGAAATAAAACACAGAAAGTGATTATAGAAAAAAAAATGGTGTGTTTGAAAAGTTGTTTGAAAATACAATGGAGCAAAAAGTTTTAATCTAGAATGAAACCAGAGCATAAAGAATAAATCCGGGTTGAAACTTTTCGAAAAAAAAACATGTCAAGATGTGGATCTTGTAAAGATAAGCTAGGAACTCAAAACGATTGTGTAATATGTGGTGTCTGTAATGCCAAATACCACTATAATTGTGCAGGTGTTGCATCAGAAACATGGAAAGCAAAAGGGAAGAAAAAAAGAGAAGAGTGGAAATGTTCAAGATGTAGAAGAAAAACTCCATCTGAGACAGATAATGAAAATGAAAATGACGAATCTGAAGATCCAGATAGTGATAAGGGGCCAAATCAAAATGCTGTAAAAAAAATACAAGATGGTGAGCTGAAGGAACAACAAAATGAAGAGCTCCAAGCCATGACAATAGCAATTGGGAAAATGGATAAGAAAATGGACAAATTAATGGAGAATAATGAGAAGCTAATGCAAATGCAAACAGAGATAAGAGACATTGTAAACACCTTGGATTACATAAGCAAAGAAAACCAAGAACTAAAACAGGCAAACAAAGAAATGAAGGCAAGAATTGATAAAATGGAAGAAAGACTGGAAAACTTAGAAAAAAGAGAAGACAAAAGTAACAAACTAGAAACAACTATTCAACAATTGGTAACTGACACAAAGGAAAAGGAACAATACGACAGAAATAGGAATTTAGAGATAAATCAACTGGATTGGTTGCCAGAAGAAGACTTAAAAGACATTGTGAAAAGAGTAGCTGAGAACTTTAACATAAGATCTTATCGGCCAGAGCAAATTGAAACTGCACACCGGATTCCAAACAGAAACAAAGAAAAACCAAGTACCATCATAATACAGTTCAAACACCGTGAGTACAGAAATGAATGGTTGCAGAATCGAAAAAGAACAGTTACAAATGATGATATGTATAGGAATGGTAATCGAAGGAGAGTGTTTGTAAACGAGAATATGAGTCCGTATTATAAGAGCTTATTTTGGAAAGCAAAAACTTATGCAAAGGATAACAATATCAAATATGTATGGTTCTGTAATGGTAAGGTGCTAATGAGGAGGAGTGAAAAAGATGACGAAGTGATAACAGTGCGTTCAGAAAATGATCTACATCAATAATACAATTCATTAATTTTGTATGCGAAGAAAACGAACAATTACAAGAAAAAATTGAGTTGGAAATGAAAAATGGAAATGGGTTAAAAATAATTCATGTCAATATAAGGAGCGCAAGAAAAAACTGGGATGCATTACAAATAACATTACAGAAAACTAAAGTAGCATGGGACATAATCGTTATAACAGAAATTAACATTAAGAAAGAAGAAGTAGAAAATTACAATTGGCATGGCTATACAAAATATATCATAACTAGAGAGGAAACAAAACGTGGAGGAGGTATCATGATTTATTTAAATGAAAAAACTAAATTGGAGAATGTGGAACAAACAACTGTTAAACTTGATTCAAATGAAGGAATAGAAATAAACTTTGCATATCAAAAACAGTTTTTCGGAATATATGCAATATATAGAAGACCAGATACTGATAAAAGAAAATATATTGCAGGACTTAAAAAAATAATTACAAACAAAAATAAATTAAAAAGAAATATTGTATATATAGGAGATATAAATATTAATATATTATTTCATGAAAATGATGATAGTGATAAATTCGAACAAAAGATTATAGATAAATACGAAAATACCTTAGCTAAGTTGGGTTTTGAAAAGCTTATAGATTCACCAACTAGGGTAGAAATAGTTAATAAAAATAATGAGAATTTTATTCAAAAATCATGTATAGATCACATCTTTATTAAAACTAAAGATTGGATAGGTAAAGGAGCTACCTTAGAAAAGAAAATTGCAGATCATTATTTAACAGTGTGCTGGTTATGGAACCCAGCAATAAACAAAACTGGACACAGAAATACTTTATTGACTAAAAGTGTGACATATAACCACAGAAAGATTGTTGAAGAATTAAGTAATGTTAAATGGGAACATCTTGATAAGATAAAGTGTGTTGACTTGATGTATGAACAGATAAATCAACAAATAGCAAGCGTATACGAAAAACATAAGACAGATAAGACTAATAAAAAAATTAAAACAAAGGAACAAAATGGAAGGAAAAAATGGATAACACCAGAAATTATTAAACTTATAAACAAGAAAAATAATATGTGGAAAAAAATGAAAAGTTTAGAAAAAATTGATGAGAAAGAATTAAAACAGTATAAAGAATTTAAGAACTTAGTACATAAAAAAATTGTTCAATGTAAACAAAACTTCTATAAAAATAAGATAGAAAAGAGTATGAAAGGAAATAAGACAATGTGGGAAGTAGTACGTGAAATGACTGGAAGTAATAAGAACAAAGAGACTGTTGATCAAAATATAATGAGTAATTTCAAAAACATTAGCTTAAATGAAGTTCGAAACAAATTTAATAACAACTTTTCAGAACAGGTACCTATTTTAAAGAAAAAATATGCGAATAAAATAGTGATTTATAAAAAAGGAAATCACTACAATAATGTGTATAAGAAAGAAATGGAGAATAAAAATAAAACCACAAAATCAATGTTTATTGATCATGCAACACAAAAGGAAATAATTGAAATTATACAAGAGCTAAAAGAATCAAATGCCACAGGTATAGATGGATTCATGACAAGAGACTTTAAACAAACTAAAGAAAATACAGCAGTATTTATATGCAAATTGATAAATAAAATGATTGATAATGAAAAATGGCCAGACCTTTTGAAGATTCAAGCATTAAGACCAATACATAAAAAGGGTAATAAATCAGATATGAACAATTACAGACCAATTTCATTGCTATCAATAATAAACAAAATAATAGAAAAATACTTTGCAGGAAAAATTCGGTTGTTTCTTGATAA
>JAHWFP010038544.1:0-18421 GCA_023313725.1 Lithobius niger
GTTAAGTTTGGTATGCGTTCGAACCCCTTTGTCCCCAAAACTATGTACTTGTTGAGGAAGGGCCCTAGCATCCGTCCTTGGAAAAAGCTGCGGCGTTGGACCTAACTTGGAATTAGGCTACTTCTTACTTAGTAATTATAAACCCGAACGCGTATCACAAATCACAATGAGGTTCCCTTTATAAGCTGAGTTGCGTAAGCTTGTGGGTTATTTTAGTGCGTGTAATACTACATCCATTTCACTTACTTTTCTATGTTCGGCTGTTCGCCATCGGTCATTAAACGTACACCCGGCCTGCCTTATAACAGCCACCCGCCGATCGCCACAAGCACATGTTTCCATCGCCCCGTTTTGCGAGACTCTGCGGAGTAACACAAGGCCAACTAAGATAGTAGCTGCGTTCCTCGCAGGGTGGAACGCAGCTACTATCTCAGTTGGCCTTGGGCGTAGTAGACAAAACAGCACGAATGCAAAAATTGGGTCGGCGCAAACCGGAATGATTTTTGTATTTTAACATCTTACTTTTTATAATTTTCTATGTTACCATCTTATAATTTCTATTTGGCGATCTATTGGCATAACTAATTTTAATTTTTACCGCTTTAGTCTTTGAGATTTTTGATCTCATGGCAATTATTAACAACGATTAAAAATTAGCACGCACACACACACACACACACACAGCTGGTTATTGTAAGCGCGTAAAGGATCATATATGTACAGGATGCATTAAATATGGTTCCCAATATTCAACAGAAAATCTCTAAGACACCACATTTTAAAACGGATTTTTAGCAAGGGACTGACTACCGGTAAGTAAATAGACCTTTTGGGTCGTACTTGATGTGGTAGATCGAGAAAAACGGCGTTGGGAGGAATGTCCTTTTAAAGGTTCTCCTCAACGAGTACTCACCTAATATCCACGTAAGAAATGTGCTGTGTCGTCTTTTCATTTGCTTTAAGCCTATTGGCCACAGCATCAATCAGTAAAACCATAGATTAGAAAGTTAAATATATATGACATCCCATTTCTTCCAGTTCTACGCGGGGCCCTAGCAGTATTTCCGGGTACTAATACCTCTTCCAGTGCTTTTGCTTTCGAAGCTGCCCAAAGGGATGGCATTATCAGAGGTATTAGTAGCCGCAACTACCGCTAGGGCCCAACGTAGCACTGGAAGAAGTACGATGCTATATATCTAGTTAACTTTCTAATCTATGACATTAGTACAATAGGATTACAGAGGATGCTGTCTGCCGACCACATTCATTCTAAATTACTATCATTTAGCTATAATTTACTTGCGATCAGAGTTTCTGAAATCTAATTCTGTAAAAGTGGAAAGGATTTATGCAAACGGTCGTCGAATAAAAATTCTAAGATACTTGCCTTAAAAATAATAAGAAAGTGCGACGGGAAAATGCAAAACACAGCTTGATCACGGGAACGTGTTCTCCTGACAGATATACGACGAAAAAACCACGAGCGTTAACGTGTAACCGGATCCGCGTAAGCTGGGCTCCGCAAGTTCATGCGCACAACGAAAATATAATACGCAGTAATCGAACTACAGCGCTGTAGCTGAACCACAGCAGGACATATACTCTGTGTTGCCAAATTGGCGCACTTGAAACTGCCCAGCGTATTTTCCGCTATACGTTTTTTTCCCACAATCGGGCCCTGCCTCCACTGTAACCTGATTACTAGGCTACGTTATTTTCAAGACCCATGCCGCAGTCTGAATTTTAAGTTGACGTCATTTAAAAACGTTTGAACGCATTAAATAAATATTTTGAATGCTTATTTAGGAACCTTTTTCTATTTCCGATGTAAACTAAATTAAATTCAATTGAATTAGTAGCGGAAGAAAGCAAGCATTTCGTAGCATTTCCAGCTAATTTTGTTTCTTTGAAATTAATTAATTCAAAGCAGCCTAATGATCTGACTACGAAGTTGAAAATAACTTTTTTGAATTATCCCGTCAAGAAATCAACGAATCCTCGGTTGGCCTTTATTTTTAGGGATTTCTGTTTCGTAGAGATGACGTAACCATTAGGGTGGAGTGAAAAACACTTTTTTTAAATTTCGAATCGGCTATGTGCGGAAAAGTTGCCTTTTGGCCTCCTTATCACTCTCCCAAAAGCAAAAAATTCTAAAATAATTTTCAGAAGTGCCCCAAGGGGTCCAAAGTTTGTAAATTCTATTAAAATTTGACGTTTTTCTCGAAATTTTCTGTACGTCACCACATCTGAATTTAAAATCGGCGATGCGGCCAGAAGATTCCTTATAGCATCAATTTTGCACGCAAAAAAAATTGTTGACCTTGCACTAGATTAAGAGGTGCTCCAAGGAACCCCAAGAATCAACAAAAATGGGAATATTACACAATGTAAAGACGATGAACTCGCTCATGCCCCATTACCACAAGATGGCAAAAACGTATACCAACCTATCTTTGGTGTTGCTTCTGCGTTTGTGCGTGTGAATCTGGGGCCGCTGGCCTTGTAGCCCGGTTTCCAGCAAAATAGAGAATGACCTACAAAAGTGTTGGGCGTGAAATCCTATTGGAAGGTACTATTTTGTCTAGTTTTCGTTTGTTTTCCACTATTGTGTCTGATCTACAACACGTTTGAAGGTTTTTTGTTTGTTTGTTTTACATTGAATGCTGAGCTGAACATAACAGAAAACAGTGAGTGAGCAGAAATACATTAACTAATAATTATGGCGGGAAAAATGTCAGTCAAACCCAAAAGAAGACAAGTGAGCAAATGTCCTGTTTTTGGTGCTCCAGTAAAAATGCCTGAAACAGTGCTGCCAACAAACGCTCACTTCATGCAGTATTTTCTGTATATTCGTGGGGAAATGAAGCAAGGTAAACCTGCCGCCAAGGATCCTACACTTACGGATGTTGCGGAACGTGTTGCGTGTGGAATTAAGTGTTTATGGCGCAAAAGCTTTTTTACCAATTATTTCCCATAAAAGTTTAGTGGAGAAGATAAAGTTGTACCACATCAATTACCATAATTTATTGAATCCCTACAAGGGTATGCAAAATGATTCTAAATATTTAGCAAAGCTTCAAGACTTCTTCAAGGAGGCGGAGTCTCAATTGTTTGATATTTCTGCGTGCAAGTGTGTAGCTATGTCCTCGTGCCAATGTGAGAAAGCAAAGAAAGTGCCTAACAATGAAAGGGTATTTTTACTCGACCAAAGACGCACCAGTAATATGATGATTGGGAATACAACCAAGAAACGTCAAGAAATGAAACAACAAAAAGAAAAAGAAACAAAACGTTTGCCAAAGCTACTTGCAACTCTGTTCTCGGACCATCTAACTCTAAAGCTAACCTTTATGAATATGATATTGATATGTTGGATGATACTGAGTTTGAGTCGAATTGTGATGCAGATTATACATGTGAAATTGGTGCTGATTCTGTTCTGATTACAGCATCGTCCTCCGCTTCTGAGTTCTCAATCCCATCTGAAATAAATGATATTGTAGCAACAATGGAATTTCCTTCTGCTTCATGGATGCGTACAGAACTTCCAAATCTGGCCAGAGTGTGACAGATACAGTGTATCTGATCGTTGTGCTGCTGCAATAGCCTCTTTGAAGAAGTCTTGAAGCTTTGCTAAATATTTAGAATCATTTGGGTTTCAATAAATTACGGTACTTGCTGTGGTACAACTTTATCTCCTCCACTAAACCTTATGGGAAATAATTGGTACAGAAACTTTGCGCCATAAACAATCAATTCCACAAGCAACACATTCTGCAACATCCGTAACTGTATGATCCTTGGCGGCAGGTTTACCTTGCTTCATTTCCACATGAATATGCACAAAATACTTCAGGATGTCAGCGTTTATTGGCTATACTGTTTCAGGTAATTTTGCTGGAACACCAAAAATAGGACATTTGCTCACTTGTCTTGTTTTGGGTTTGACTGACATTTTTTCCGCCCCTAGTTAGTAGTTACTGTTAGTCTGTATTTCTCTCACTGTTTTCAGTTAAGTTCAGCTCAGCATTCAATCTAAAACAAATAAAAAAACCTTTTAAACATGTTGCAGATCACACACAATAATGGAAAACAAACAAAAACTAGACAAATAGTACCTCCCAATAGGATTTCGCACCCAACATTTTTGTAGGTGCTCGATTCTGCTGGAATCCTGGCTACAAGGCCAGCAGCCCCAGATTCACACTCACAAACGCAGAAGCAACACCAAAGATATATTGGTAGGCGTTTTTGCGGTTTTGTGGCAGTAGGGCATGAGCGAGTTTATCTGCTTTATATTGTGTAAAATTCCCATTTTTGGTGATTCTTGGGGCACCTCTTAATCTAGTGCAAGGTCAACAATTTTTTTTGCGTGCAAAATCGATGATATAAGGCATCTTCTGGCCCCATCGCCAATTTTAAATTCCAATGTGGTGACTTACAGAAAATTTCGAGAAAAACGTCAAATTTTCATAGAATTTACAAACTTTGGACCCCTTGGGGCAGCTCTGAAAATTTTTTTTAGAATTATTTGTTTTTGGGAGAGTAATAAGGAGGCCAAAAGGCAACTTTTCTGCACCTAGCCGATTCGAAATAAAAAAAAAAATTTTTTCTACCATAGAAAGCACTCCACCTTAGTAACCATGGCAGTATGCGAACAAACAACCTGCAGATCATTGCGCAGATGATGTATCAGGCCATCTCTCCAAGGCAATAAAGTAGAATTAACGACCCCCCCCCCCCCTAAGAAAGTTTTGCCTTCCATTAATACACCAAAATAAAAGAGGATAAATAAATACCAAGTTTCAAACAAGCCGAAGTTTTTTAGCTTGAAAACGATGCTGGTAGGAGGACCGAAACGTCGCCATTTTTTTTAGCAGTGGCGTGTATGGCGGGGGTGGGGGCGGAGGGCATCCCCCCTACCCTTTTTGTAAAAAGTACCCTGTTTTTCTTTTGTGCACCGATAAATGTTGGCGCCGCAGCCAGGAGAAATGGCCTACAGGCCTAAAAAGGTAAAAAAAAAAAAAAAAAAGGACCCGGAAAGGGGGAAGAAAAGGGTAAAAAAGAAAGTGAAAAAGTTTTAAAAAAAGTCCTCAGATAATAAAAAAAAAAACGTCAACATGCCCTTTTAATAAAAGTTGCCCCTACCCTCTCGGACGTCTGTGCACGCTATTGGTTTTCAGTGTAGCATTTTCGACTTGTTTGAAATACTACATAAATAGTAAATTATGTTGTGTCTGTCCATTCAACAATTCCACATCCTTCGAAATTCACAGTGTTGAAGGCGGCACGACGGCCATTATAGCATTTCACCCTAGCGCCTTTTCAGATTAGATATCAGATTTTACCGATGTCGAGTCAGAATTAAATATTGAGAGGGAAGAAAAATCTGAAAATTCCAAAAAATCTGAAAAATCCCGAAAAATCTATATGGATGCAATTAAAAAACTAAAAAAAACTATCTACCTGAACGTAATTAACAAACAAAACAAAAAAAAAACTAAAAAAAAACTATTGAAAAGTCTTAATAACAGTCATCATACACTTTCCATCCTTTCGTGACTGTCGGCCATCTTGTTTACCATCTTGCGGCCAAAACGGATGTTTGCATATTTGAAAGGAGAGGAGCAAGCGTCCATCACGATCTGTCAATCTCGTGTTTTCCATTCCACGCGATCGGCCATGAAACTGGCCTTAAGGGGAGAGACTGTTGAAACAACAAAATGTGTTGCAAGATCAAAGGTTGAAGCAAAATATAACATCACGGGGTCAGAATTACCATGAGAACGGCATCCATTAGTTTTAAATTACCCATTGAGACTGGCGAAAATAGACTTGACTCGTCCCTCGAGAGCTACCCTTTATCTTGGATAGAATTTCGCGAATTTCCCATGGGCAAGCAAAGACAAAGTCAATAAAAGATAAGCAAAAAACGAACTCGTTTGATGTTTAAGGTAAGGTTTAACTGAGCCGAAGTCAAAACAGCAAAGCAACACAAATAAACTTTCCTGTAAGGTTTCACATACCGCAGTGTTCCAGTGCTGTTTAGTCCACGTGAAACCGTATATTACTGCTTACTCAACCGTTAGACACGTAAATAAATTTAAAACCGTATCCCAACTTTCAGAATTATTGTAAGAATAATATAGTGTATAATATAGGCTATTAATGGGGCTTGGCCTTGGCGGGAGAAATTGGCGATTCCCAGTTTGTGAAGGATCGGTATATATTCTGAAAACTATATATTATTGGGCATTAAATGATTATGAACCGGGTGGCGTTGGGTAAGAATTTTTCCGAGCACGTCTCAATTTAGAAACTTTATGTATTCTTACCCAACACTCCTCAGTTCATAATCATTTAATGCCCAACAATACACAATTCTGAAGAATATGCAGAACCTTCACAAACTGGGAATCGCCAATTTCTCCCGGTAGGGCCAAGCTCCATAAATAGCCAACCATTAAAACCTACAAATCACTTCTTTCCTGCTTTCGCTAGGGAGAGGTCTGGGCATCCGCGAGTAGCTTCTGTATTTTAATCACTTTACTTTCGATTTTATTCTGCCTGTTTCTTTGTCTAGGTTGGGAAACCATTCAAATGCATATATATATAGGGTGGTCAGAAAGTCTGGTCACAGCAAACATCTCAGGAAGTATTGGTCGTAGAAAGGTAAGATTGATATGCTGAAATATGCCATATATGACGAGTACCATAGCGTCAACAGGAATGACCTTGAATCACCCTATCAAGGCCATTCAATTTTTATTTTTGGAACCCTAAGAGATACGACATAAAAGTCAATTGCAAAGTTGTGCGTGCTGGCGAAATAAACCTCATACAGAAAGCAGAACTGATATAGCTTCATAATTACAGAAGCTACGAACAAGTGACAAGAACGGCATTGCAGTGAAGCTTACAAGGGTAAACGACCAATGCGTACCCCTTTTTCTCAATAGACTCATCCAATATTTATTGCAACGTTGTATTATTAGCACAATCGGAGTATTGCTGAAAGTCACTTCATAATTATGGAATCATGGTGACAGCATACCAACTCAAAGGCAAATCATGCCTACAGTATTACAGCAAGCAAAGTTTGCTTCACTGCAATGCCATTCTTGTTTTGTTCGTAGCTCCTGTAATTATGAAGCTACTGCTTTTTGTATGAGGTTTATTTTGTCAGCCCGCCCAACTTTGCAATTGACTTAAATTTTTGTCGTATCTCTTAGGGTTCCAAAAATAAAAATTGAATGTCCTTGATAGGGTGATTCAAGGTCATTCCGGTTGATTCCATGGGACTCGCCACATGTTACATACTTCAGCATATCAACCGTACATTTCTACGACCAATACTTCCTGCGATCCTAGCTGTGACCACACTTTCATACCACCCTGTATGTTGACTTTTAGCCTGTGCTAAGACAATTTCTACTTGACAACGGAATGAAACTATTCCGAAACGTCGCTTTTTAATGTATGGTTGTGCACCATTGGCTTGTCTTCTTATTACCCCATACTTGATCATATAACATTGCATTGTTGGTGTGGGCTGAAACGTCAGTAGGTAGGGGCCTGGTGCTGGTAAGTAAATGGTGGGGACGGGGGGGGGGGGGAGTGGCTCCGCTGCACAGTGGTACTTGAATGCAATACTCAGTCCACTGAGTTTAATGTTTACCTTAACCGTGCATTTGGAAGTCATTTTGGACTTTCAAAACTATTCCCGTTTCATTTGAAATCGTCTAAAAGGAGCTAACAACGGCTATATTTTTTTTACATGTGGCCTGATAAAGGGCCTGGGGACCTCATTATTTATAATGTGGCCTGGGGACCTCATTATTTGACTCAGATTCGCACGTTTGATCCGTAAATCCGAGTTCTATATTGTGTATTTGTTGGCAAAATTTGATTAAGTTTTAATAAAAACATTTTGAGGTAGTCAACACAGTGTGTATCATGGCTACAGACACACTGAACAAAAGCTGACATTTTTTGTAAGTTTAAAAGAAAATTTGAAAAATCGGACCAACCTTTTCAGAATCATTGTTGAATTTTGGATCCAGAAAAGAGGTCCCTATTGTTTTTTTTTTCAAAGTTTTAACTTAGAAAAATTTCAGGAGGAGCGTTTTTCTACGGACCACCCTGTATCAGGGGTGCATAACATTCTTACAGGACAAAATTTCCCACAAAATTTTCTCACAGATTTTTCAAATTTCCACAGCCTTTCACTATGTAGGCAAGCCATTTATCAGTAAATTTCCACGGTTCTCTGAAATTTCCCACGAACCTCGTTCTAGCGTTCTGGCACATTCCGCACCCCTGCCCTGTATAAATCAATTCGTAACAAGGATGGAGCTTCCTCTTCACCACCACCGTAAAATAAAAAAATGCAACTCACGATTCCAGCTTAAGTCCAGCTCTCCAACGTGAGAAATCGAAAATTAATAAATTTTGGTACAAGTGTTGGTCTAGTCGCACAAACCTCATTTACCACAGTTCAGTGGAAAATGTTGATAGACGGCGGAGAAATTGACCATCGAAATTTCGGCTTTAACATGAGGGACCGAGATCACACTTTACAGCAAAGGCTACCGTCTTTTACAATATGATCTAGACTCGTATTTTAATGCACTTTAAGGAAAAAAAATTATGAATCTAGGGCAATTACACTACAAGAAAAAAATTGTCTAAAGTTAGTTTTTTTAGGAAATGTGTACCCCGTGAGTTATTTTGTCTTCGTACGCAGATGCATACGTCCTGGAGACGGGTTAAAATTCCCGGAATAACAGTTATGGGAATTAATTTCCGGAACTACAGTTAGGCAGAGCATAAATTTATTTAAACTTTGATTTAGAATTTGAACGCTATTAGACCGGCCTAGTAAGGTTTTATATCATAAATTTAGCCTACTGTAGAAATTGTTTTTTTGTTTTTTTCTAACTCTGGCAACTTGCATTGATATCAAATTTAAAGTTTGAGTTGGTCGTTAGGTAAAAAGGAACAACGCCACTCGCTTTTTTAACTTAGGCTAATAAAACACAATCGGTATAATTTTGGCGAGTATATACGTCGTCCACGGAGGAAGCTAAAAATAAAGAAAAACACGCACCACAAAAGCATACATTCCGATGCCTTTCAAGTAAACGAAACAAACAGTCTGTATTAAAGACCAGCTTTGTGAGGAAATAAGTACACTAATCTGAGTAAGAAAGAAACGAAAACTGCCCAGACTGGAACGCAAACCCAAGACTTCTCGCTGACAAGGCCGGGCGCTCTAACCACTGCGCTACCGGGGCTGATACCGGCTACAGGCTCCAACCGAGCTAAGAAGCTGTTTTTCAGTCTTTCTCAATGATGACCGGTCGAGCGTTTAACCGCTTCCGGTCATCTGCCCAACGAAGCCCAAGGCCCTATGGTATCTAGTGTAGTGCTGGTAACAAAGTGTGGAATCGGAAACAATTATTCAATGTAAAGTTCGATTGTCTAACCAGAAGTTATACGTTACTTTGGGACAGATTACTGTTCGCCTCCCCTAAAGTAAAAACTACAACAACGTTACTTTGATTTACTTAGATTGTCCATAATGCTAAGCAATCTATGGCCACACCTCAAACTGGAATTTTTTTTGGTGCAATTCTGTGTATACTGCCCTAACTGTTTACATTTCTTGTAATCTGTAGGCCTTCACATTACACCATTTACGGGGCTCCCATCCGACTTCAATGGATAAAAAATAGGAATTACAGGAATTACTACCAATGTGGACATCTTATATAAGATCCTTTAAAATCTTCCAAGATCCTTTAAGTTCTTACAGGAAGAACAAAACTTGTAAGATCCTGTTGGATCCTGTAAGATCTTGGTAGAAGATCCTGAGGGATCCTTCTAAGATCCTGCAGGATCTTGTACCAAGATCTTATAGGATTTTGCACCTGATCTTATGCAAGATCCTGTAGGATCTTGTTGTAGATCTTGCAGGATCCTGAAGGATCCTACAGGATTCTACCGGATCATACTTTGTGCAAGATCCTGTATGAGCTTGGTACAAAATCTTGCAGGATCTTGTAGGAACTTAGCAGGATCCTACAGGATCGTGTACCAAGATCTTGAAAGACGCATGTAAGAACTTAGGATCTAATAAGTTCTTATATAACATGTCCACATGGGTAGTTAAAAAATCAGCAGCTTTATAGGAAAATCAAACAAAATAATTATTTATAAGAGGTTTATGGTAATTTTAAGCCAGGATGCCGTGGGAGAGTGTCCTATTCACTGTAGGACAACTACATTTTTGTCGTCCTACCATACAATAGGAAAAGCAAATACTTTTGAGTGCACATACACGGTCGGTACATGCTTTACTTGGCCGTGTTTTGCCACTAGACCAATTGACATTCAGTTTTCGTACCGTGCTGTAGCGCCCAATGAATGGGAAGGTAGAGGCTCTTGTTTCCGGATCCAAATAATTAGCGTAGCAAGGAATCACGTCCCAACGGGACAATATTTTAGTTCAGAATAGAAAAATATAGGAAATATAGGAGCATTTCACCATTTATAGGAGCTTTATAGGAATCCTATGCAAAAAATAGGAAATATAGGAGGACTGGGAGCCCTGCATTTACTTTTTACTACCTTGAAACTTTAATTATATTTTTATGATGAAATTTTCCACTTTCCCTGAATTCTTAGACTTTTACGTTCATTGCCGAAACTCGTAAATTCACACAGTTCTCGTGGTGCAGTGGATGACATCTTCAAAACTTAAATTCAAGAGGTACCGAAGCAGTCCTGACTAGTGGCATCCTATTTTTTTTTCAAGAAATGTCGATTTCGGGATTAATTTCACAATGGCACCCAACGTTAACAATTTAGTAGGCTACTGCCAGCTCCTTTGATGTCGTATGCCAATTAGTGTCAGAAGGGTAGGGTTATGATAATCACTGACCCAGCGTTGATCCTCTAAGTTGGCTAAGACTTGCCCAACAAGACAAAATAAGGTTGGGTCATACATTGGGTATAAACAATGGCCCAACCATTAACCGTTGGCAATACATAACTTGGTAGTGTGTAAATTCGCTTAAAATACGTAACTTGTGATTTATTGTAAGCTCGAAAATGTAGAGTAAATCGTGATCTGTCGTTGTTGTAATGATTTTAGAATGTAATAACCTTAAAAAATTCTTCCACAACAGTAAACAAAAATATGGCAAGCAATATCAATCAAAACGAACGAAACACGTGAATATCTGCTCCTCTTTATTTCCCACCAATCTGCTATATTTTTTAAAGAATATATTTATTATGATCCACAAACTTGACGGCAATCAAAGATTCATGAAGGACACAGGGGATTAAACTAATATTTCGTTCCTCATTCTCCTCGTCACTTTGTTGCACAGACAGAATCATTGAAACACTGTTATCCTCTACAACTTTATCCTCCTCAGCGCCAACTTTACACACGTGTAGGCTACCACCACAGAATTGGATCACATTTTTTTGGGGGGTGGGGGGGGAGTGGATGTGAGGTAGTATTTGAACTATTTTTTCCCATTACACATTTAGTATAATTGCCAAAGCCAACTGGGATTGAAGCTGGGTTTCTCACTGCACTAACGCAGCTTCAATCTCAGTTGGCCTTGAGTATTGCAGCAGTAGGATGTTGGCTCGACGGCTCCAGATGTAATTACCGTAGGCCTGTACTTACGTGCAAAAGTGTTGATTTTGGTGGCAGTCAGAAGAATTAGTATGATAAAAAGGCCACGGCTTTGGTTAACTCTTAATAGCAATAGGTAACAATTTAACAGAAATACAACATAACAACAAAATGTATTCAAACCTTAAACGCAGTGGCTACTGCCAGTACAATTTGTGCTGGCACGAAGCAGCCAATTTTATCTGCTGCCGTAGTATGCGGGAATGGGTCTACACATGCGCAACTAATATTCACGATTTAATGGTCAACCTGGGAAGGAAAAACAGTCGTATGTTCCGTGGCTCAGTGGCAAGGCGTTTGACTGTCACGCCGTGGACCAAGGTTCGAAACTTGGCATGGGTTGTTGTTACCTAACTTTTTTATTTTCATGACGAATATTCAGCCTAATTTTTTTTATTTAGTTTCAATTTTTTTTACATTTTTTTCCGCTTGTTTTCACTTACTGTCGTCTTTAACTACGCTACCGTTTAACACTTCTTTGTTTCATAAATACTTGTATCATACGTTTTAGGATTACACAAATTCTCGTTGTATATGATAAGCGCGCCACCTCAGACGATGTTTCATACTGTTCTCTGGTTGCATGGGGAGCTACGCAGCGATGTTTGATAATCAGTGGGGCTAACTAGTGTTCACCATCTGCCAGTACACCACTAGTAAAGACCAAGAGATAGGGCATACTGGCAGCAGCGTTTTCAACTCTCTTGCTGCCAGTATAACGTTAGTGCACGTCATGTAATAGGGAGTACTGGCAGCAGCGTTTTTAAGTCTCTTGCTGCCAGCACATTTTGTACTGGCAGTAGCATCTACCAACATTAAAAGACAGGCGATTGCATTTCGATGTGAAAATGCGGAGCCTCATCAAACCTGCTTGCCTTAGATCTGAAAACGGATGTCATCGACACATCGAAGCTTTTTGCAGCTGGCTTTTTAATGTTTTCAAGTTTGCAGGAATTTTAATGAACTCAAGTTTAACTGATAAATTTTGGTTGCTAAGCATGTCAAGTCAAACCGCGTCTTTATTATTATTTAACTAGCTGACGACACGTCTAACCCGTCAATATAACATGCCTAAGAACGGCATGAACCCATCACGCACCCGTCGGTAACGTCCATTATCGGATTGCAGAAGAGCTACTCGCGAACTGTTTCTCATACGGCATTGCTGTCGATGAAGCCGAGTCCTCGAACTGCTTGCAGTATTACAGGTTTTGAACTTTGGTTTAACGCTTTTGCACGTCAGTTTGACGCTTTTGTAGTTGGATTTAACACTTTTAAACTTCAATTTAAAGTTAGTGGATTTCAAATTAACCCTCTTGGCTTTGGATTTAACACACTTGCACTTGTATTTAACACTTATGCACTTGAAATTAAAGCATTAAAACAAACTCTTCGAACTATTTATTGTTTTAATGACTAAACCAAATTACAAAACAAAATCCCAACATTCCGGGCGCAGCTACTATCTCAGCGGGGCTTGGCTGCTACTCTTATAATTTGCCGTTCCGTCGGTAGATGGCGGAGATGGCATCATATGCAGCTGCTGCACTACCGATGGCTGCTGCCTCTTTGGCTGCTGCCGATGGCTGAGTTGCGGAAGTTGTGTAATCTATATATATAATAACACTAAATCCGCAAGGCAGCCAGCAGCAGCAGCAAGCAGGACATACGAAGCAATCATCTGCATCTGCAGCGTCCAGAACGCAACGTCCAGCAGCGCGAACATACGATGCCATCTACCACTTAGGCAACTTAATGAGGGGAGGGAGGGGGCGGACCGGGGGGGCGCCCCGCACCGGGGGAGTGAGACGATGCGGAATAAGCGAGCAAAGCGAGCAACTCCGCTAGTTATATATATAGATAGAAGATAGATTAGAACCCACAAAATTACAAGGAGAAAAATCAAATTTAAATTTGTCTCATCAATGTATTATGACTTCCGTTCATAGTGTTAAATTCAAATGCAAGTGTCATAAATCCAAGCCAAGAAAATTTGAAATCCACTAACGTTTAATTGAACTTAATACAACGGTGTTAAATCCAAGTACAAAAGTGTCAAATGACGTGCGAAAGCGTTAAACCAAAGTTTAGAACCTGTACATTACAGCGCTCCCACCATCTCACGTGTCATAAAATTCTTTGATTTTGACGAAATGTCATAAATCTGTCATAAATTTAAGTGTCATGAATATCATAAAATAATAGAAATTTCAAGAAAATGCTGGTAAAAAAATTGACACTGAAAATACGAACTTTCATCACAAGTGGCCTACAAGGAAGTCAGGATTGCTAAAAACGCCTTACCCCACTCCCCATTTTGTAATGTTTACAAGGATTAAAGTCCTGTTCTGTAGTTCCACACGTTCTAAAAAAAATGTCTTATAACACACCTTCAAATGTTTTTTTAAGAACATGTGTAAAACCAACCTTTCCTTTCATTGACAAAGGTTTATTTAATTTGGACTTACGATATCACCCACAGGTATAGCTTGTTCCACAGTATGTTCAGTACGAGTGCAAAAACATGTAAGTATCCCACTCGTAGACTCTTTAACAATATTAAATTGTAGAGTCTACAAATGTGATATCTACATGTTTTTGCACTCATAGTGCAAGGAAACGTGGCGTCATACAATCAGTTTCCTGCAAACATAATGTGGAACAAGCTATAGCCTGAGTAGTTATAAGAACCTGGGGAAGTCCGTTGCCACGGGCCCCGCTAGGGTGGGGGGGGGGGGGGGGGGAGCTATTACGCTTCTCCAAATCCTCTAACCAAAAAAAAACAAAAAAAAAAAAACAGTGGACCCGACAGCCAGTCAGGTCGTGGAATCCTGTTACACAGAACATGAAGCTGGTATGTGCAGGCTTGGTAAGTTCAGTCATGCTCTGGCCTCATCCACAAAAAAACCATTCAAAAACAGCTTTAATTTTCGACCTGTTTTGTTGGGTTTTTTCTAAAGAATTAAATTAAAACGACGAGTAAAAAGAATACCGTACCTGCTGGTTTAGAATTATATGCTTTAGAAAAAAAGACAACAAAAGTGTTAGCAGGTCGAAAATTAAAGCAATTTTTAAATGTTCATTGTGGATGAGGCTATAGGTTTCAGCCTGACCGACCTTTCACTCGAGTATTTTGTTTTAATTTAATGAACTTGAGTAGTTTTAGCACATTTCGCAGATAAGTAAGAATAAAAGCTAGTACGGTGCACAATTTAAAACACACTAGGTTTCGGGAAGTCAACCGCCCGTCGTCAGGTGAAAATAAAACACTAAATTGTTTTAAAAAAAAATTCATGGCAGTATCAGCCGAGTCATCAAATCCATAAAAACAACCCAGTTCAGGCATGGTCCATGTTTTAGGACATGTTTTATGGATTTGGTGACTCGGCAGATACAGCCATGAATTTTTTAACAATTTTGTGTTTTATGTTCACCTGAAGACGGGAGGTTGACTTTCCGAAACGTAGTATGTTTTAAATTGTGCACCATACTGGCTTTTACTCTTACTTATTAATTAATGAACAGTTTTTTTGTAAATGACTTACCAAACAGCAGGTGAACACTCAAATTGTGTGTCTCCTTGAAGCCCTCGAATACCTTAATTTCCTAGATTGCAGTAAAAGATTGGCATACACTTAGTAATCCCGTTGAACGACATAGTTCACAAATACGATAGGTGCATGGCTCAATAGCAGCGTATGGATGAAGATAATCCGTTCACGAAACGTCGACCAAATAAAACAAAAAGCGTGAAGTTGTGAAGTTTTACACTGTCAAGCTGAATTTCGAAATTGAACGGGAGACTTTTGAAACACGAAGAAGAGTCCAGTAAAGACCGTGTGGGGGTTTCTTCTTCCATCAGGGAACAGAGAGAGGTTTCAAACGGACCTTGCTCGTCGACTGGAAACAGTATAAAGTGTGCGACTTCTGCATACCAATGCACTGGGACGAATTCGAGAACAACAAACACCACAGGAGGAAGGAAGGTACTGCCGATCTGCCACACCTGGACACCATCTCGTCTCCACTCTCTTGCTACCACACCAAACTACGCACTTCGAGAGTTCTATTACACAGTGGACAGGGGTCACGCAGATCATAATCCGAGACGCATGCACGCTGCACAAACGATTAACGCGCCACTAAACACCAAACACTGAACGATGAGTAAGCCTGGTAGTCTTTCGACGCACCGACAGACACCACAAAGAGCGCCAAACACAACAGCTACAACGGACAAACGGAGGAAATGATTGAATTTCAGCTCAGCATTCTAGACGCGTTCACTCCTGGACCCAGCCAGGCAGCCGTTATTGTCAGTTGGTTGCTTACAAAAATTGTTAAGGCTCAGCTCGCTCGTACATCTGCCTCTTCCAGCAGCCAATCAGAATTGAGGATCGGCCTGCCAGAAGGCGGGAAGGGGATCAACTTTTCTTTAGGCAACAAGCTTTAGGCTACTGTGTCTTGGACCAGCTGTGCGCCTTGCCTACATCCTTGCCTCCTCCTCCTCCCTTGCGCTCTTCATCCTTCATTTACCTACTTGGCTCCCTTCCCTCCCCCCTGTGGGTACCCAACCCTCCTACCTACCCCACCTTCTGCTCCTTTCACAGGTCGCTATTCACGACATGTGACCTACGACCTCGGCTCACGTGCGACTGGCTGGACGGCCCGGGGCAGTGAACAGCATGCAAAATGGCTACCACCAAAGTGATTGGTAGGCGACAATGGGTGTCGTCACAGCTGCCCACCGCCCATCGCCCTCTGCCCCGTGACCCTGGAGGTCAAGCAGACCTAGGGATCGACATGGCTCCTCAAACATACGGCTCCAATGGACGCTAGATAGGGAGGAATGGACGAAAGGAGGGGAGAGGAGGGCGTCAACGGCAAACATGCGCGCGTGCAAGTCATTGCGCCGCCTGTGACGCCATCCTTGCAAAACGTGCGTTGGAGTCTGATCCTCACCTTGGTTAACCTGCAGCACGTGGCTTCATCACTTGCATGAGGGAAGAGGGATTCAAAACAGGAGAGGAGGGGGTGTGGGTTCCCCCCTTCTGGATGTCTCGACGTTCTCTTCTGTCGGTTTCGTAGTTCTGAAAAAATACAAAAGCGAAAAATAAGTCTTCCAATCGTTCGTCTCTCAACGCATTTTATTTTACATTTTGCGAAAGACAATCGAATTTACAGCCTAAAGTGGGTTGATGGTTGTGTTGCACCCACAGGGGTATGCAATGACATTGGTAAGTTTTTAACTCGTTTTTAGCACCAAGGGTTTGAGCAGTGGCGTAACAAAGTGTCTCAGGGCCCATAGGCAAAATTTATGGTCGGGCCTTCCTCATTTATCCCCCCCCCTCCAATCTTTGAGCTTTTCGACTCTCTTAGTCCAAAAGACACACATCTGTACATTGTTTGGTTTACGTTATCCGAACAGCCAACAACTTTCCAGCCAAGAAAAATTACTTTGTAATGTAAACAAGCAATAATGTTTGATAAAATTTATAAAAAAACATGCTGTATGGTATTATTTATCCTACTTAACTGTCGAATTATTATAACCTTTGCTATTAGTTACATTATTACACTTTGAACATGAAATTTACACACCGTAGTTAGTTCACTACATGAGCTGTAAGGCGATACTTTCGGGATGCTTTTTTCAATGCAAAACTCTGAATGTTGTTGTCGTCCAATGTCCCTATGGCTAAGATGGCAGGCCCCCGAGTTGAAGGAGCCCTTAAGCAATGCTTACCTAGCCTACCTGCACGTTACGCCACTGGGTTTGAGAAAATCGGTATTCAGCGACAGCAGAATCCAAATTTTGCCCGAGTAACATGTTGGATATTTGGCCGATTAAGTTAATTTTAACCCAAAAGCGGTATTCGGGTAATAAGTTGAATGAGATTCAATTTTTGTGGAATTCGACCAAATATTTGGTTTTTTTTTTTTCCAACGCTGCAGTGACGATAACTTCACTACAATACAAGATATTCGTTGAGGCTGAAAACATGTTGACTTCATAAACAGTAACACAGCAACACCAGTTTTTGCAACTTTTTTAATGGTAGGTTCTTCGACTAAAGGCGCCTGTTCATCATGTCGATAGCGTTACCCATATTCTAAACACAGCATCCACGCTCCAGATTCTCCGTCATCCAACAAGCTGATGTGGGTCACGTGATCTTGTTTTAGTTATGAAAATCGCGGCGCTGCTGCGAATAGTTTTGCATACCATTTTTAATTTACCGATATTTTCGTTATATTGCTCGAAGATTAACTACGGTGTGCATCTATAGGAGGTGAAAAGGTTAAAGGGCGCCTTTAATAAGGTGTAGTAGGATGTAATTCACTGGCACATAGCCGAATACTTGGCTAAGTATTAAACCGTATAATACGGAATTCAGCCTACTCGCTACTGATCTATTGTCTGGCCGAATAGTGTAACGATCGAGAAACCAGGAAGAGTTCGAAGAATTCGAGTTATAAGTTCGAAGATCGAGTCGCTCTTCGAAGGGTTCGAAAGAAGCTGTTTGGAATGTTAGGAATGGGGAGGTTAGGTCCCAGACCTCCGTGCACTTCAGCTGTGGGTCTTCATAACCTATGTAGCGGGTTCTTCACCCACGTCTGAGATGTGCCTAAGTGCAGCTAAGTAACGCCTTTAATTTGCCACCCAGTTGCGTTACAACAATCAGGTATTCTGGGCTTACGTCA
>JAHWFP010038544.1:18521-37258 GCA_023313725.1 Lithobius niger
CAGAATGTTTACCATCTTAAGTCTTCGGTTGTGGACTTCGTATAGAGGGCCAATTTCAAGCACCCTTACTTTTTAAGTCCTTGAGGGTGTCGCGGTGAGCTTATAGCTAGCTCCAAGGACAATGCTGAATGTCCGGGCGAAGTTTAGTGCGCTCTGTCACACTCAGACCAACATCGAAATCACTCTCATCCCTCACTAACGTTACGACTGTAAAACATGAGCTAAGCCCAACTAACCCAAACTGAGTCAAATAAACCCAAACAGACCTAACCTAACCTAACCTGGGTTAGGTTAGGTTAGGTTAGGTTAGTTTGGGTTTATTTGACTCAGTTTGGGTTAGTTTAGGTTAGGTTACGTTAGGTTAGGCCAAAAAATACCCAGATTGAGCCAAAGCGACTCAAACTGAGCCAGAAAATACCCAAACAGACCCAAACCAAGCCAAATAATGCACAAACTTTATCAAATTGAGACAGAAAAGTTCCAAGCTGAGCCAAAAGATTCCCAAACCGAGTTAACTGAACTAACCTGAGCAAAAAAAAGAAGAAAAAAAAAGACCAAAACTAATCCAAACTGATCAGGCCACGTTTTACTAAGCGACATTACTTACACAATAATCACCACACGAAAGTTGCATTCGATGCAAGCGCATGCTAACTTGTTTACAGCCTACTTTAACTGCATTTAACTGCATTCTTGCTTTGGCTTTCCCGTTTTTAACTGCATTTGACACTGAAATGAAGAATAGGAAAGGAAGGACAGGAAGATTTCCGCCCATACTTTGACAAATCTAGTCGTATTTTGTCAAGACAACTGACGAACCACGATGACGAGTAAAAAACACAGAGAGAGAGAGAATGGTAGCGAAAGGGGTGGCAGGACATATCGAGCAAAACCAAAAAACATGCAGCTAAAGAGCCACAGAAAATAAATGCGAAGATGCGGCTCAAGAGTTACAAGGGGAATAAGCGTGAGACAAAATAAGGTTTTGACTGACGTTTTTCAACTCAACCACAAACTAGACTAAAGCAGTTTATGAATATCTGTCAGCCGAAATGATGAAGCAAAAACTACACACGATCTAAACTGGTATTGGATAATGGTATATGTACAATATACCACTCGGCATGAGTATATTAATGGCTTGGTACTGTGTACTGTCTCAGTCTGCCTTTTAAACTGGTGGGGTAGCATATGCGTCCTTTGATATTTGAACGGAAGAGAACAACGACCGAGACAACGACGTAAGGTCCCCCCTCCCCCACCCCCTCGCTCTCCTCCCTCTCTCTTCTCTACTTCACGAAACCTTAAAAAGTTCTTTCGTCATATCAGCGGCAGGTCGTTTAAAAGACCATAAATGTTCTGCCTCTGATTTACGCACCGCTCATCGCAAAATGGTGGACGTTAGAAGAAGTGCAGCCCCTTATGAAGAAAGATACCGCCCATTTACTCAATTCGTTGAATTCCACAGGACACCACGCCCCCCCCCCCCTGAAAAAAGTACCTTTCCGTTGATGACCCTGCTGATAACGGGCAGCCAAAACCAGCGCGGAGTAAAGCAAAAAATAAAATAGCTGTTCACGCAAGAGCATAAATCCAACTTCGAAATCGATAAACAGTGGCTACTACGTTAATTGCAAGATTTACCATTGAAGGCAACCCATTCCCCAATTCCCCCACAGATCCTTCGGAAGCTTCTAAGGAACACAAATTAAGTCTATTTAGTATGTTCAGATATGGAAGAAAGGGAACAGTACAGCAACGCACTGACTGATAAGAGACTATACCCGCAGTATGCACAACAAAAATACATCTTGGATTTCGCAAGCGATAATTTTGAAAAGGCGGATATATCACTTCCGAAAATAAGGAAGAGTTTGTATTGCGCACTATGGGAGACAAGGGCGCATCCCAGGGAGGGGCCAAGATGGCTGCAGCCCCCTCCAAGGCAAAAAAAGAGTATACTTTGTTCCACATTTAGGTTTTCAGAAAACTGACTGTATGACGCCACGTTTTCTTCCACCACGAGTGCAAAAAATCCGTAAACATTCCATTCGTAAACTCTAACAGTAACTTTGTTGAGTCTACAGGTGTGATATCCACATGTTTTTGCACTCGTGCAAAGAAACGAGTCGTCATCCTGTCAGTTTTCTGAAAACATAATGTGGAACAAACTATAGTAAAAACTGCCGAAATTGTTGAAAAAGCGCAGTTCAGTTACGACAAAAATGCACGAAAACTTAGAAAATTTCATCCTGCCCCCTCCTCGACTTTGTTCTGGATCAGCCCTTGGTGGGAGACAGAGTCCTATCGTTCCATCAGTGAGAAGTTGTTGTTGCTTGAAAACAGAGTCCACGGGGAGATATTGTAGTACGTTTATAAACTGAAAGGTTCAAAAAGCCAAATTTTCGGAAATACCTTATTTGACTTTTAAAATATTGTGCTCCTCCTATCGGGTCTTGGGGCGGGGGCTGCCCTTCCTCCACCCCCCCCCCCCCTTCCGCATGACCCTCTGAAGCTTGTAGTGTATTTTTGAAATTATGTCACCATGTGAGTGTTGTGGTGAAAGTTGTATTTTTTTATTTGCTTGCTATTTTTTTTAGGCCAATCTCACATTGGGAAGATGTTGGCCAAAACAAACAGCATTAATAACAATAAGAGATTTATTCCAATCTATAAGCAGGAAGGGAAGAATAGAGACGCGTGCACTAATGTTCGGCGTTTTTTAAGTCAAAACTCTCTAAATAGTCACACAAAGTCGTAAGGAATGACATTTAGGCTACAAATAAATTCTGCTGAGTCGCTCATCGTCATGAACCACACCACAGTCCCACAATCGAACACACGCAGCGTCGAGTGGCGGTCGCAATGGTCGCATTTATGGCGTTCGCTGGTGGGACAGGAGAAGGTGTCGGGGGGGGGGGGGTACATGTCCCCTCCCTGAACAGTGCCAACAAACGACAACGACCACCCACGCCGCGCCCGTGAGTAATGATCCAATTGGCGCCGTTTATCACCGTTGCCACTAACAACGGCCGGAAATGTCTCATATCCCAACAGTTATTGTGTCACTGTTGAAGGTGTTGTTTTTTTTTTCTCTTTCTCTTTTTCTTTTTGTTCTTTCTTTCTTTAAGTTGTTGTCAACCTATAAAACAAGTCTCGATAGTCTTTACATTAGGGCGTTTTCCACCTCAGCAAGTAAATGGGAAGAAAGGAAGGTGGGTTGGAGTATTGAGGGGGAGGGGGTTGCCTGAATGGTTCATGGTTAAGTCGAGACGTTTATACGGTGATAAACAAGGTATTGGATTCCCCCCTCCCTACTCCACCCATGCGTATAGAACAAGATTCATTCACCGGAAAACCTGCAATATGACCTGGAATATGAAAAGCAATTTCGACACTGGAAAATACCTTAAATCGCCTACAGAGATGGAACTGACCCATGGGCCATATTTTTATCGTGGGTCAGGTGGGTCATGGGTCAAGACCGTTCACCCACCGACACACGGTAATCTAACGGTAATCAGTAGTTTCTCCCAATAGTTTCTCCCAGAAAGCTAAAAACTCAAACTGCACTGTATTATTTTTTCATAGCGCGGTATATGGGTCACGGATGGTGGGTCACATTTTGTTCTTTATCGGGTGGGTCAAGTGGGTCGTGAGTCCCGGCTAGAGTGGGTCATGGGTCAAGACCGTTCACCCACCGACCCACGGTAATCTTACGGTGATCGGTAGTCTTACTAGTACTCTTTTAAATGTTTTTCTTATTCCTTGAAAAATAGTTTCTCCCAGAAGGCTAAAAGCATAATAAAATAATTGTATTATTGTTTCATAGCGTGGGATGGGTCACTGTCACGGTTCTCACGAATGGTGGGTCACATTTTGTTCTTTATCGTGTGGGTCAAGTGGGTGATGGGTAGGAATAAGAGCCCCACTTCCATTACTGATCGCCTATTAAACGCCCATGGGCTGTTAAACTTGATAAACGAAGGGGTGGGCCGTAACAAAATTATAATTCGTTTTTCGAATCTTACTTCGGTCCAGGGAGGGTGTTTGGGCCTAATTCCATCAAGGGAAATTCAGCGTTTATGCGATCATTCACGTACGGTACGTGATCTGGCATTACCTCGATTCCTTCATTCTTATTTGTTCAGGAATGTAGTGTTCGTAAATGCACTAGTTTGCTTTACGAATGAAGCTTTTAATTAATTTTGGTGCGGAAAAACCACGATTTAAGGGGATAAAACGTTGATTTCCTTAATTGTATGAAGCTTTTTAGTCAATTTCTTGCCAGGAGTGTTAATAGGCAATTTGCGGTATTTTACTGGAAAATACGAAAGTCCCGTAATGTTGCGTTTAGGATTTAAGATTGCATTACAAAGATGCTTCACTTGATAGAAAAAAAAGCAGTCGGTTGAACTTCAGTCATTAGAAGCAGACTCGTGGTAAAAATCTCGAGTGGAGGTTCCAGCTTTTAAGCGAGGCGAACGTGCGCTCTGCAGACACAGTGCACAAACCGCACACAAAACTGTGTAGTGCACTAGCTCATCCTCCACACGAATTGTGCACTCTCAGTACTAATTTTGTCTTGCTTTGCGAGTCAAAAAGTACACAAAATGTGTCAACAGGTCGTGTAGAGGCAGAGGTCTACTACACTACCGTCCGGCTCTTGAATGAAAAATAGCATTACGTGACTGGGGTGTGCATTGGGCAATATGGCCGCTGAAAACGCCACTGATGCGATTGATTTGTTCGTTGCCGCTTTCTGTCAACCGCGGGCGACACAGACCGACCGTACAAATTGCTAACGAACGTGTCGCTTTTTTTTTGGCACGCGCAGAGAAATAGCTTAACTGTAGCTGAGTGATATTTTTAAAAACTATTTAAAATTACTTTGAAAGATAATAAAAATTTGCACCAAAATCTACGTAAAAATTTAAATTATTATTTAGAAAATCGTCACTAGCTGCCAATTGATAAGATGATTTCGAAGGAATGAACCAGTCGTGGTGGCCGTTTTGTCTACTCCCCTAAAATCGTTGTAGGTCGGGCCGGATAACTTACTGATCATGGTGGTACACATGTGGTTGGTGGTATACAGTGATGTGTGCGATAACTTTCAGTGCACAGTCACTACCTCTACAGTGTTTATGAACAGATTGTGTTGCCTGCAGAATGCGCCAGAATGGGCACCCACGCTATTACCCACTTCCTCTTTTAAAAGTCCCATATCACAGGTCGGCGAAGCGGTTCATCACTCACCCCTAGTTGTTTTTCGTCAATGAACTTATTCCAAAAGGTATTACAAAAAAATGGCGTCTAACGGCGTTGTTGGATGTTTGGTTCGGTTTCTTTTTCCTGCCATCTAGCGGCGTTACGTTTGCGTATCGGCGAAGCTGAAACTGAGCTTTGCTTCACGGCTGGGGAGGCGGAGAGGGGTGGGGAGATTATTTTTGAGGGGGGGGGGAGGTGCTAGCAGAGATGGAGGGAGACGCATGAGTATATGGAAAGTCACCTATAGTAGAGGCCGTATCAGATCAGACCAAAAAAGGCGAGTAAAATCAACCATTGACATAGAAACAAGCGCAAGTTTGCTAGGCGCTGCCATCTCTTTACACCAAGCGGCGAAATTTCAAACTAACCGACCAGGGTTCCAAATTCTGCCAACCGATGGCGCCACTTGGCAAACTGGTCGCGTCAGTATTTGTCGTGCCTTCTAGAGGAGCATTGTGGAAGGCAAGGCTGATACGGCCTTTACTGTAGGTGGCTGTGGTGTATGACGCATGGCGGCCACCTAAAGGCAGTAGGCCTATTTTGCTGTGACTTAGAACTTTCGTTAAGATGGTTTAATTTAAGAGTGCTTTGTCTTCGGGTCTTTTGTCACTAATCAATTCTTATCATTGTTTTGAGCCGGCCATCTTTCTCCAATGTTGTCTGTGGGCCCCAAAAGGAACCTAATTCCTCCTAAGACTTTAAGTCGTTTTAAGGACAGGGACCTTAGCGTCTTCGCAGCAAAAGTTAGCAAAGTTCGAGCAACCCCGATGTGCAACCACTAGTGGCTGCATAGTTAAGTCCCCACCAACCCCCAACCTTTTAGTTTTGGGTGCAGTCTGATGGGATGTCTCTCCCACTTTGCTATTTTATGGACAGTGGTGCCGAAGAATCTGGATGGCAAATTGAATGCGAGGCGCGCATAGACTTTGCTGTTAATTATTGCGCATAGCCTAGCTGCTTTTCGGGTGCGATATATATATTACAGTATTTTATTACGCTTATTTGTGGTGTTGTTTCTTATTGAACGAGTGAGCAAAACGAATGTGGTCTTGTTTTTACAGTGGCGGACTGGCCAGGGGAGGGGAGGGCGGGATATTCTTCCTGGCCTCTGACTTTCAGATTTTTTTTTAATCCGTTAAAAGCAGTAAAGCTTAACAACTGGCCACATGAAATTGCTGTGTTGTATTCAATGTGGACTTGTTATAATTTTCGTGTGAAAATTTTAACTTTTGTTTATTAATACGCCTAAAAAGTGTAAATAAATTTAAAGTAGGCTACCTCACGTATACCTCAGCGCAATACGATTTTTCCTAATCCCCCCCCCTCCAAATTAACTGCTGAGTTTACGGAAAATAAGGTGTTCGAAGATTTTAAAAATGTAAATACCTGATCAACAAAAACAAAGGGGACGGGAAACTGTAAAACAACGAAGTTTTCAGTTTGTTTGTTTTTTGTAACAAAACCAATGTCAGCGTCGGCTCATTTGCCGTAGTAGCAAAAGTTACGAGACAAACTTTTTTTTAGTATAATGTGCAATATAGCAGATATTGTTCAGTACACCACGCATTCAGATTTTTTAGTAGTGTCCTGTTGGTATGTCTGCCGTTCCAACTTCTTACGTCAATTGCACATTTCTTTTATTCTACCATACGACACGTCGAATTACTAATGCAGTGTTAGTGCACCCTTGTTTTTTCTACGATTAGTCCAAAAGGGCTGCGGGAATTCGTTTGCATCCAGATTTACCGATATTAATCAAGCCCATCTGGCTTTTTCCTCCCGTAATTATCGGTATAGAAAACAACTCATTCCTTTTTCGAAGCGAGTTTCACCCGGGGATTAATTTTATGGCTCAGCCTCAGCAAGAAATGCTCGTCTCGAAGGTTCGTTGTAGTTTCGGAATTTACGCGTTTAATCTCATTCAGTAAATACGTCGTTAATAATCCTTTTATTCTATTTTTTTTTCCGCCGAGAAGGAAACTTTTCGAAAAATAGCAGACCCGGAATTTTGAAAAAAACATACACACGCCAGTGGAATATTTCTCAGAAAATGGCGAAGACGGGCCAGACAGTAAGTAAGGGGGGGGGGGGGGGGGGAGTAGAAGGAAGACGTTTTATAAGAAGAAGAGCCCCTTCGTGTTTTATTGGTTACTCTACTAATTGTTATTCAGGTCGAGGTTTGAACGCAAAAAGCTTAATAAAAGCTCTGCTGTCACCGTCAATGACAGTTTTACGCTCGTTCTCCATTATGCCCGTAGTCAGAAGAGGGTTGGGGGGGGGGGGGGGGGGGGGGGGCCGGGGGAGGGAAGATGAAAGGTTTAAAAATAAAAAAAATAAAAGGAAAAAATAAACGAAAAACATGTAGAAGAAGAAAATGATGCCGCGGGCAATTGGGAAAAGAAAAAGAAGGTAGATAGCGGCTACAGGCAGACAGACAGACGGACCGACCTGCGCGTGGATGGAGGGTCACGGCCGGGGAAATATGCCTCCTCATTCGCACGCGCCCAACACAATCGCTTCATAAGGAACGAACGCTCTATAATCACCGAGGGACGGAAAAAGAGAAAGGGCAAAACAAAGGACAAAACAAGGTCATTCATAGGGTGAAATTCGGTGAAACTGAAAGTTAAGAGGAGGAGGAAGGCGGATGGGTGTTTACCCGTTTCGTCGAATCTCGTTTTGCCGAATTCCGTTTCGACGAATCTAAATGTTCTTTAAAAAAATGAACACTACAGATGTTAAAAAAAAAAAACATTATTATTTGGAGTGAATCTGTAATTTAGTGCGGTTGCAGATTACCCGCAATGAGCGCGGCAGCGTGAGCGAGACAGACAATTTGGGAAAAAAATAAAAACGATACGACGAATAGCCTTATGCCAAAAATTAACACAATGATTAAAATTCGGGGAAGCTGGTGCACATCGCGGGAAGGGTGGCGGGTAAGGGATTTTTGTAGGAGGCTTTGCCTGAAAAAAAAAACAACAACCTACCTGAATAAACTAACTATATGTATAAGCCAAAGTAGGTTTCGTCATCGAACATACCCGTTTCGCCAAATCCCGTTTTGCCGATTTCCGTTTCGCCGAAAATTAAGCTCTGATTAAAATTCGGCGATAGGGGAATTCCCGTTTCTCCGAATCCCGTTTCGTCGAATTAATATATTCTTTAAAAACTTGACGTTGGAGAAGTTAACGATGCATTCCTAATCGGAAGGAATTTGTGATTAGTTTCGGTTTCTGATGTCATATGTTTAGCCGCATCGGAAAACATACAATTTCTTTTCCCGAGGTGACTGCAGAAGGTTAAAGCCGCCCGCGCACTTGGCTGCGCGGCCAGGTTGCTGCAGCCAATGAGAATGCATACCGTTTATGTAAAACCACGCACTAATCGTTTTCATTGGCTGCAGCAACCCGGCCACGCGGCCAAGTCGCTCAGTGCGCGGGCAGCCAATACACTCGCTAATTATGCAAATTAAATCGGTACACCCAATATAAAGAACTAAAGACAATATAAACCTCATCACTTGTGGTGCCATCTAGAACACTGCAACAAAAACTTAGTACTTAGCATGCGGGGAAAATTAGTCGACATGTTAACCCTATCCAACCTCTATCCAACCATTGATTCAGTTGATATGAAAGTAAGCACTGAAACGTTAGTGACATAACAAGCAATACAAGTAGTGCGCAAGAAATACAATTAGATCGCGATGTTTCGGACATTGTTGCACCACGTTATCGAATGAAAATAAAATTAGCTTAAAAGCATCGGGTAATTATAAGGAAGAACTACTTTTCACGCTATCGACTTAATTTACCTATCGATCCCTTTCTTCGTTACGGTTCAGCAAATCATAACGAAAACCTGCGCAAACTCTTATTTATTTTCTAAAAGAATTACTAAAACATGTTAAAACGCCACTCACAGCCATCATGACGCCGCCGCCATACTGCGAGATGAGAGCACAACAAGAACCTGATTTCGACCAGAACGTTAGTAAACGGAAATTATTTCTGACCGGACAAAATTTTTGGTTGCGGTTTCTAATGTTATATGTTTAGCCGCAGCGAGCGCGGCAGCGCAAGCGAGACACGTAATGGCGGGGGGGGGAATGATAGTCATTTTCGTGATTAGCGACCTTGATTTACCCTAACTTGCAGATTTTGCACGTAATTTGCAGATGAAAACTCGTTAAATCTGCAAATTTGTGTAAATCGAAAGTCGCTGTTCACGAATTAATGATGTTCACATTTTTTCCATCCTAATAATTACCTAGTAACTTTAAACAATTTCGTGGTGTCTGTAGAGGCACAATGACAATTTCGATGAAAAATTAAGATGGACCAACGATTTAAAACCTATTCTCTCCTGGTCAAAACTGGAAAAGCAACATGGAGTCCAAGCAAAGCCACCTCTCCTCCCAGAAGCAGAATATTTTCAGCCGATCTGCGACAAGCTTTTTGCAAACTAAAAACCGTCTGCGGGAAGAGGGAGGTGTCTTCAGGTGGCAGGAAGGGTGTGAAGGTGGAATTTTGCATTGTGCAAAATTTTGAGCGAGGTCCATTTGGTTCATAAACAATTTTCTTGCAAGAACTTTTTTCTAGACCTTTGTAGGTGGTTTTTACTAAATAACTTAAGAACGACCAAACCTATCGTCATGACAATAGCACCATTCAAAAGCTCTCGAAAAAACGGTTAAAATGGTGTATTTGAACGTCAAAATCGGTCAATTTTTGACGAAATTATCTCAAAAAGAAGACCAGGAAACAAAAAGTGTATGATAAATCGTACTACCACACTACCAGCCGTACTGCGACGTAGCGTCGCGCGTTGCTCTGGTTCTGCTACAGGGCGGCTCTCGTTACTTCGAGCTAAGGGGGCTCCCTAATTACGTTTCTTGTTTTGACCAGGAAAGCACGTAGGTTTTTAATCGTAATTTCATTTTAATTTTCCTCACAACTTTCATGTATGCCTCTGCAGACAGTATGATATTTTTAAGTGTTTATAATATGTATGAGGCTTTTAGCTGATTTTTATTATCATTCGATAACGGGGGTACATTAATCTCCACAAAACGTCGTGGTTTAATTGTATTTCTTGCGCTCTCTACTTATTTCTTATGTCAACAACTTGATTCAGTTGGTGTGATGATCTTATCACCCGATAAAACCATGAGGTCTGTTTAAAACCTTTAAAAATATTTTCAAAGTATTTATAGTATAATGTTGGGACGCTCAACGTTAATTCATCATAATGAGGAATTTCAGCATTTTCCAGTATCAAAGTTGGATTTTAATGGCACCCCAAGTATGAACATTATTTTTTTTTTCAAGTGAGGCCATTTTTACCCAGTATTCGAACGAACCGTGATTACAGACTGAACATGCTTCCATGCTGCGTTTGCTCGTGGCAAAACCTTGCGGTCGCTTTTTATCCACCTGTATCTTCAACATACATCTGGTATAGGCTGCGAATTCGAACCTACGTCGGGGACAACTTGTCTCAGGCAGGCCCGGACTGGCCATAGTGCCAAGGTGTCAATGTAGAATCCTGTAGATTTGTAAATACGGGAAAGCCAAAGGCCAAAAAGAAACCGAATTTGGTGTCAATACAGTATTTTCAGTTTGAAATCCGCGTATCACGAGTCACGAGTTCTTGTGAGCCTTTGGCTTTCCCGTCTTTAATCATTACTTCACGTTTAAGTGTTTCATTCGGTTCACTCGGAGTGTGGCGCGGCAAATAAGCGTCCCTCCAGTGGCGATTGGAAAGTGTACGATTATATGCATATATGCATGCGTTAATTTATATGCTGCCTATATGGACGTTTCCTTTTGGCCGTGTCAGTATGGCTCAGAGGTAGGGCCTCGGCCTTTGGCTTCAAAGGTATTGGGTTCGATTCCCCGCTCAGTCTGACATATAAGTCCAAAAGGCAACGTATATAGGTTTGCATCTGTATTTAGTAGATTTGTAGCATTTTTCGATTTTATAGTTACTGTACAATTTCTGTTGGTGCATGAATTTTTTCTCGTAATTTCCTGGTTGGTCTTAAAATCTGGTTCATTTCCAGATTATTCAAAGCTGTCTTTAAATGACTAGACTATAAAGACAGCTTAGGGACCAGTCATTATTTATGGCTGGGGGAGGAGGAAAAAGTCATGTTAGAACATGGCACTTTCAGCAGTCAAAATTCCTGAAAACACCTCAGCTTTTGTAGGGGAAGGGCATGATACGAATGATATCGTTACATAAACGCGCCCTTAAGCATCATTACGAGACAGAGTTGCATGTCGAATTGGAATTACCATAAATTGCATTTAGGCACATTTGCTAAAACGGCCTGATTTTCTCTGAGCCATTGAAGACTCGCGATTGCTGCGTTCCAACCTGAACAAACACTGTGTCGTCGCAAATTGTCGCGAAAGGAATACACACTTCGTCATCCTCGGAACGGTAAGATATGATTGAGGGTATCGTAACGTCATGAAAGCCTTGAAACTGCTCAGTGTAGATAACGGGTTTCGATCATTTTTGCAAATTCCAGATGCTAGACGTGCCAGGGCTTATCCTCAGTAGTAATCATCCTTTTCATTTTTTTATTTTTTTATTTTTACTTTAGGTCTATAGGCTACACAATAATGAACCAATGCGATATCAAGTTATAAAAGATAGCAATCCTTAGGCGCACAATTTGTTGCGTATAATCTCCTCCATTAGGATCATGTAAATCCTCATTACATCCGTGATTAAACCCGATAATCGTAATTTTCGTTAAAGCCGCATTATCATTCGATCGTGGTTTTGAACCCTCCTGCTTCGAAAGGCGATCCTCCCTCCCTCCCTCTCTCCCTCCCTCCCTCTCTCCCTCTCTCCAATATATACTCCAGCTTATCTGAAAATCGCTCGCTGCGTTTAACGATAGGTTGTAACTTCGTTTTAAAACAAGTGACGTTTTGACCTGGCTTGCTCCGTCTTTTTGGAATTACTTACCGGAATAACCTTTCTTGGAAACTGGGGCTAGGGAGGTAGTCATAAATGTATGGCCACAAAACTCGATTACACCCTTCCTTACTCGCTCCTATTTTCTCATTAGTGTGTTGTACAATGTACATTTCAAAACACCAAATGGGTTAGGGAATATAAAGGGACACTCTCTCAAAACGAGATATATGGAACGGCAGCAATAACGTCATTTTCGTTACGCATCAAGGATCTGAAGAGCTAACAGCAATAGGGGCACTGGATAAACATTCACTATACTCTGTTCCACTTTATGTTTGCAGGAAACTCACAGCATGACGCCACGTTTCCATGAGTGCAAAAACATGTCGCTATCACACTTGTAGACTCTACGCAGTTACTGTTGCAGTCTACTGGGATATTTACGTGTTTTTGCACTCATAGTGGAAAGAAACATGGCGTCATACTGTCAATTTCCTGTAAAGTTAATGTGGAACAGACTACGGTATATGTTTACATGACCACTTCGAAGTGCTTCCAACACATCGGTATCGACTGTACGTATAAGCACCTTCTTGTGTCCTTTCATTGCAGCATCTGTAAGGTGTAATAAAAGACGTCTATCATCCTCCTCATGATTGCATGGAGATACACCACTAACACACAATTGGTTGAGCTGGGCTCTGTCCTTTGCTGTGAAAAGTATGTCATGCATTGGCAGGTGGGTGGTGATGTGTTCAGACATCATTTGAAATAATCGTCCTTGTTCCTATCAACATGAAGGAAATCATCCCAGGGTTTGGAATCGGTGTGCTCATGGTTACACGTTGCCTGACACCTTTGCCTCTTTGCTCCCTGGTTTCCTGTTTTAGACTGTTTGCTGTGTACCAGTCTCAGACAAGATACAAACGATTGAACCGCTGCATTATGACGTTACATAAGGCAGAATATTCTTCGAATGGTTTTGCTCTTCCATGTCTTAAAAAAACGAACAAGAACTGCACCATCATATACAGCACATGTCACATCAGGTGTCACTTGTACAAGATACACTTATTGTTGTATTATAAGTAGTAGATAATATTCCAAGATGGCGGCCAAGATGGCGGCCCTCAAGGGGTTCTACATCAGTAAATGATCTTAGTGACATCCTTAAACCGATCCCCGAGTTTGATGCCCTTAGAACAATGTTCATGCTTTAAAACGAAGAATTTCCGACTTCTGCCTAACAGGTATCTTTGTTAATTGTTAATTTCTCCGTTAATTTATAGTTTTACGACGTTCAAACATGGGACATCTTTGACATGGGACATAGTATTCTACAACTTTGTAATACATCTTCCTTTAAAAATACGCACAGATTCCGGGATATAGTAAAAAGAAAAACGCTAAAAATGCCGCCATTATTTCACGATGGCGTCCATAATGGCAGCTCTCAAGGTAGTTCTACATCAGTAAACGATCTTAGTGACATTCTTAAACATATCCCCGAAGTTTGAAGCATTTAGCACGAAGTGCATACTTTTGTCCCTTAGCATACTTTTGTACTACTTCGTCTTTATTCATGTAAACACTCGTAACTGCATTGAGACGTTGGAGAACGCTTGGCAAAGATGGGTGACACAGTTACGGTGCCCACGTATTTTGCGCTGGTGTAACTCAAAATTTAGGTTAATAAAGTGAAATAAATGTGCATGATAAGGAAGACCACTAAGACTTGCATACATTTGGTTACTTGGGTTTAAGCTGATCCAGTTTACGACATACATGGGATAGAGAAACGTGGCACTTGCTCACTATTCGCCAAAGAAAGGACAGGAAGAACAGGGTTTCTT
This sequence comes from Lithobius niger, assembly GCA_023313725.1. Lineage (NCBI taxonomy): Eukaryota > Metazoa > Arthropoda > Chilopoda > Lithobiomorpha > Lithobiidae > Lithobius > Lithobius niger. Next base: position 32,585 of record JAHWFP010038544.1, read on the forward strand.
AGCATACTGGCAGGAATCGCTTTACTTAGCGGAATGGCCCTAATTGCGGTCTTGCGTCATGTTAACAGGTGCGGTTGTTTGATGCTCATTTCAAAGCGCATCATTAAAATGCGCTTTCTTGTGGCCATGTAAACGTAGTGACTAAGAAAAAAAATGGTGTCTTTCAGTGGTGCCAATGCTGTGAGAGCGGCTTTTTAAGGCCTAAAATACCTGATTTTTTTTTATATGTTGGCAGTTGCTGAAATTTTCAGCGGGTGGAATCATTTCTTTTCCAATTTACGACCGTAATGTGTATTTCTCCGTGTCAGGGATTGAACAAAACAACGTTTGAAGGCCTAAAAATTCCGCTCCGCTCCACATCATTGGCTTCACTAAAAGCGACGTCATTTTTTGCCTCCATTTTTATCCCGTGCCCCTTGCAGATAGCGCTCCCCGGATGCTTGCTCCGTAACGAAAATGGAGCAATTACTGCTGCACACACCAGTGATGTGATGTGATGTGCTGTGTGTGTGATGTGCTGTTCTACACACCAGTTTTTTCTCCATTCCCTTACATAAGAGTGGAGCTTTCAGCGATAATTGTTCAGTTGATGATAAAAGCATGAAACTTGCAGGGTTGGTCATTATTCGGCCTACGAGTACTTATAATAAGGAGGCTTCGAAATTTTCCTTTAGAAACAAAATGGCGGCCGTTTTCAAAATTAAAGCAAATATTGTGCTATAACTCATGAACTTCCCCATCACAGGAAGAAAATTCAAAGACGAAAGATGTTGTTCACATCAAAATCAGTCCAGGCATGAAAGGTGGCACGGAAGTGGCAGACAAAACAGCAGCCGTTTTCAAAATGGCCACCATTTAAAGCAAACATTGTGCTGTAACGCGTGAACTGCCCATCACAGGGAGAAAATTCAAAGACGAAAGGATGGTGTCCACAACAAAATCAGTCCAGGCATGAAAGGTGGCACGGAAGTGTCAGACAAAATAGCGGCCGTTTTCAAAATGGCCGCCACTTAAAGCAAACATTGTGCTTTTTTAACGCATGAACTGCCTATCACAGGAAGAAAAATTCAAAGATGAAAGATGTTGTTCACATCAAAATCTATTCATTCATGAAAGGTCGTACGCAACTGGCAGCTAAATGGCGGCCGTTTTCAAAATGGCCCCCACTATATAGCTCTATAGCTTACATCTGCAGCATAAAATAGGAAGGCAGGTGCGGTGCCTGAGAATCTCCTCCATTAGGACTGGTTCTTCAGGTAAACCGTAAAAGGACCTAATGCAATCGAAATCAAAATCTGGAGCATCCGCACGAAGCTTCTGTCAAAGCTTCGTGCGGATGCTCCAGATTTTGACGTCACACTTCAGTTGTTTAGGAATGGAATCATTGCTTCAGCGTAGGCAGTTGCCTGAGAACACTTGAACGTGAATGAAACGCGTAAAAGAAAAGGTCACTGCTACACGTTTACTGAAACCAAGGGCCAACTGCAAGAGCCAACTGCAGAAAGTTCTACATCTAGTGTACAGCCATTACGCGCTTGGAACTGCCTTCCGGAACACCTTGTGAGGGCTGCATCTATTAAAGCCTTCAGGAAACACTTTAACAAACTCTATTAGCCTTAGCAGACTTGTGTTCGCCTCCTAAACCACACATTATGTTCTATTGTCAAGGGTTGTATACTAAGCAGATTTCATATAAATGCGTAGAAATTTGACACGTTCCCAGTCGAGAGAAGTCAAGAGGGACAATTTGCTATGTACTGGGAGGGCCAAAGGCTCAGGAAATGGTTGACACAGGACCCTATCGTGACATTTCGTAGAAACCAGTCTTCACGAAAAAAAAAATTCCAATAGAACCCCGAAAAGCCCTCGGAGCACAAGCCCCACGGGTAAACTCCCCCACCCCCCAGATGGCCAGTATGCTCGTGGCTAGGTAATTACAATCGGAAATCCTAACGAAAACTACCAAATGTTAACTAAATTAAAATTTGCAACTAAATTAATATTTCCAACTGACTTCAACATTTTCCTTTTTAAAGTACACATACGAGGGAAACGCACTGTTTCAAGCCTATATCTTGGACGCGTTGCCGGGACTACAACTATGCTGGTATGGAATCCCGGCAAATAAAGAGCACAGTTTTTAGGAAAAACTTAGATTAGTTTACAGTTTATTAGGCTTGGTTAGGTTAGGATAAGTTAAGTTCGTATGATTAGGCAGGTTATGTTCACTTTAGCAAGATCAAAGCCTAATTTTCAACAAATTCTCCGGGGGTATCAAACCTGGATCCCGTCACCGGGACCAACGACACAGCCAAGAAAGAAAAAGAACCTTACGTGTTCCATGCCAGGAAACCAGCCACCAATATAGAGAGAAACAGGAAATGGATTAGCCACATAGTATACATGAACGTCTTTCTTTTTACGAAACGAACTGAAATCAGATTGTCGCAACCTTGCACGCTTCTAAAACAACTTATTCGCCAATCATTATTGGAACAAGAGGGTAATATCTATTACTGTCTTGTAAGCCGTGCTTTTTCGGTTTTCATTGTTTAAAAGTGTGGCTCCATATAGAGCTGTGACACGACGTAGTATTATTGTATATAACTCTATGCTGGAGCCTTAATGGGTTAGCTGCAAGGGACACTTCAGAGAGAAACAGAAGGGCGTCATACTGAAGCCGATGCTGTGAAGAGTGATTGCTTAGACTTAAAACGCGCGATTTTTGTTGTTGGAGAAAACAACGTTATTTTAAGCCTATAAAATCCGTTCTTACGTTGTTTTTCCCTCCATTTTTGTGTAGTGCACTTTGTAGTTATGCCCTCCAAAACCCATACTGGTGCCAACATGGCGGCAAATGTCACTGCTCTATTCCATAATGACTAGTCTTTAACGGCGATCGAGGTAAAAGCATTGTTTAAAAGTGGGAAAATAAGGGTGATTTGTTTGTGCACTGACTGTTAGTTTAAGTTAGAAGTTAAAGATGAGCGCATGATGTACGATCCTTAGGCTCCGGTAATAAATAAAATGTAAAATGTAAATAAATGGAAGTACAGTATAGGAATAACTTGACATTTCATTGTTTAAAAGGATGGGTGGTTTGGTGGTTATATGTTTAGCCATAATGTTTAGGGTGTAGGATTCGTGCCAAGATCCTGAATAAAGAATCAATCAACAACTTAGCATTTCATTGTTTAAAAATATGAGAACAAATTAACATTATTCGAACAAGAGGTGGTAATGTCTATTACTTGTCTTTGTTAGGCTACTAACACTCATCAGAAATTTATATTTGCCGCTTGCACGCGCAGTTTATTAACTTTCTATCAATAAAGCCAACAGCTTTCACGCTTATTTATTGTTATTATTTATTTTTTGGTAACGTGCCAGAGAGTGGGCCAGACCAGCCGATTCCGAAAATTCAGCTCGAGGGAAAAATTCATAAATCTTAACCTTTTGCTTACCCGGATGTTGATGACGCTCTTCTTCATTAATAAACCGAGCATGCCATAATGGGAGCTGAAATAATTATTCGCAGGGCGTCGGACGACATTGCAGCCGTAGTTAGGCGTGATTCGCCTGTAGCAGCCCCTTCGCTGCCCAATCGGAAGGGCACGCTTGTTGCCTTGGGTCCCGGATGCAGCGTCGCACAGTAGCTTCGGCGTCTCCAGTCTGGTCGCACCCACCATGACGCGGGACGGACTGGCCGCGGGCAAACAGACTCCACAAGACCACGTGCTCACTGGCGGGAGTTCGATATAATTTCGTAACTTGTTTCTCATCTTCCGTTTTTTGAACCTTAGGCGTCACATTACTTTCTAGGAGTGCTGTGTTTTGCGAAGCACCTAACAGTTTAGCTGATGGTGTGACCGTCTGTCTCCTTGATAGTTTGTCGGGTCGGGTGAACCGTAGTAACTGTCGTACCAGGAATAAGGCAGGCAGGAAGATGATATGAATGGAAGTGCACGCCAACACGTTGGTTATTTGCGTCCATGCTTTTACAAATATGGCTTTATTTTGGTTAACAATGCGCAGTGGCGTGCACAGGAGGGAGGCATTGCCCCTGCCCTTTTCGGAAAATGCCCTTTTTGTAAAACAAAATGGCCTTTTCTGTCGGTGTCTGAAAAATGGCCTGAAAGCCTAAAAAAGGCCAAAAAAGGGCAAAAAAAAAGGCTTGGAAATGTATAAGCAGGGTTTAAAAAAGAGCAACAACAAAAAAAACACCAGAAAAAATGTCCACTAAAACCTACTGTGTCCAGATAGAAGGCGGCGAAATTTGGCTTCGTGGTCGTGAAGACAAGAAATAGAAGTCAGCCCCTGACTGGCATTGAAAAAACCACGGTAGACATTGTTGATTCCTGGGGTCCTTGACCTTGGACCCATACATCAACTATTGACTCTGCACTACGATGACGTATGCCTGCAGGGTCACCATGAACCAACAATGATCGTCATGACCATGATGGGTCATCTGTTGAAGACAATAGTTCTTAAGTGTTTATCGTTGTGATCATTATTGTTAACGGTTGTTATGTTTTGTAAACAAATTGGAAAGGTTGTTAAAGAAGTTGCTTTAGCTTCCACACTTCATCGAAATTCCTCCAACCGTTTAGATCATGCTTTGTGTTAAAATATTGTCCCTTCCATATGTAAATATGTCATGTCATTATAGTT
>JAHWFP010038545.1:0-53055 GCA_023313725.1 Lithobius niger
TCGCGGAGGATAGTCTGTGATGGAAAGGGAGCGAGGGGGGCGGTTAATCGGGATCCCTTCCAGCGCCGGAGGAATCGGAGGGTGGCTCCCGGCGTCGCGTGAGTCCGTCGGCTGGGTAAAGGCTTGTTATGCTTGTGGTGGGAGGCTGGTGGTGCGAATCTCTGAGAAACCCGTTTGATTTTGACGGCCGACTGGATTGGCATGCTGGACCTCTTCAGGTGCCGGGCAGAGTTTTGACGCCCGAGGTGCCTGGTAAGGCTGGAATGGACCCAGTGAACAGTGGCGGAACCGGACGGAAGCGCCGGCCCCCCTGCAATGTGGGGGATGAAGAATTAGTTGCGTTCGTGGGAGCACGCATAGTGGTTGGTTCGTATGTTGAACTGGAAATCACTGTAGACGACCCCAGCTAGAACTATATCCTCGATTTCTTGACGGGGTGGGTAGCGGTGGCGCCGTCGCGGACCGGGGTTGGAGATTTTATGGAACATCGTTTTGAAGACACTGCGTCGGTCGTGGTTGTGTTGGAAGAAGTACGAGAATTAGCGGCGGATGCAGCAGCCACCACACGTTGCCGACGGGCCCTGTCCGTCCGTTGTTTGGACTGAAGGTGGTGCTTTCGAATTAACGCCCAGCGTTTGGGGGAGAGCGTGACACAAATCTTGCATCTCTTCTGTAGGCCATTGCAAAGATGATGGCGCTGACAACATGGATGAAGATCGATCCTAGGCTTCGGTAATGGAAAGGCAAAACCAGGACACTTGCATTTTGTCGGTGATGGAACGTTAATGGTCCCTGGCTGCAACGAAGGAGACCGTGGAGGCGTATGATTGGAGAGTCGTCAGACAATGAACTGTCCGCCATGGTTGAGTTGCGGTAGGCGGAGTTAACGGTTGGTGGGTTCAAAATTTGAAAGCGGAATGGTAGCGTTAATGGAAGGTGGTGCCCTCTGGCGGGAGAAAAAGACGAAAGGCGGCCCTCTTTCCCGTGGCAGATGAGCACGGAGGAGACCTCGGGGATCACGTTGAGTGTTGCCGGTATTGCAGCCTATCCTCCAGTCGTTTGCGAAGACCGAAGTTGTCGTTGGGTCGGTTAGTTTTTGTTTTTTGTAGCTGTATTTTATGCTTTTTTTTTCTTTTTTTTTTTAGCGAGAAAAAGGCTGAAGCAGCGATGGTATGAGGGAGGAGGCGAGACGTCCTCAGTGCAGGATGGCACATATAGTGGCTTGGTGAGGACGGCCGGTCCGGTGAGGATGGCGGAGGCAGCAGGAGCCAGAGGCCGAGGCGGCAATCGGCGTATACCGGGAATGCGGACTGGGAGGTGTCGGAGGTCCGGTCGCGGGGATAAGGACAAAAAGTCAGGAGAGGCCGGTCGGAGGTAGGCATAAGAGTCGACTATGTGAGCGGATTCGTCACAGGTTAGGACTACAGCGTGAAGAGGCGAGGGTGAAGCAGGAGACTCCTCCACCCAGGAGGTGGATTGTCGAAAGGACGGAAACGTAACCGGGAGCCTGAGGCCCGCAGGAGGACGAAAGACTGGAGATAGAGGTTGGTCGGCCCCCAGTGGAATGGAGACAACAGGTGACGGAATAAGAGGGACCGGACGGGAGGGGTTTGCCGGTACCGGGTTATCTGAAGGATGATAGGATAGCGATGACATGAACCGTCCCCCAAACTTGCGGAAGGTACCTCGTTGACTTGCAGAAGAAAAGGCGGTAGTGAGACCCGGGAAGGGAACCGATGGCAGTTGCCGCGGATGACGTAGCACAGAGGGTAAAGCCGGTGATCATCTGAAGTGTCGCACGGAGGCTTGGGAGAGATGGACCCATGTGGGTGGCTCATGCTGCACCCGAAATGACCATAAGAGGTGGCAGCATCCCCAAGGGGAGTGTCACGTCCCGTCCCGGTTGCAGCGGAACGATGACGGATAAGATCCATGGCGGCCGGGAGGGGGGGGGGGTAAGGGGGCGGATGAAGCGGATAGCCGGATCAGCCATGATCCAGGCAGGATGCTTGAAGAGAAAAGAAGCCCAGTAATGGTCCAAAGGCAAAGGATGGAGATGTTCAGTGTAGAGTGATCAGCAGATAGTACCCGTATCCAAGGAGGACACAGCAGGAGCAGGGACGGCGGTCGGATGAGCCGGGATCAGTGATCCACAATCTCGGCCAGCGGATCGTCCGTTCAGGAGAAGAGGTGCGGCAGAAGGAAACCACCGCGGATTGAAGGTAAGCAGTGGCAGATCGTTGGGATGAGCTCAGGAGCGACCGCACGTGGCGAGCGCCCTAGGAAAAATGATGGTGTCCACCGCTGCGCAGGGGCTTATATGTGCGAACCCGGCACATGCGTAGTGAAATGCGAGCCAGGCAGGGAAGGCAACTTCAACTTCTAGGGGATACAATAGCTCAAAAGGGGAAACTGCCAGTTTAAATAAGGTAATGTATAATTTCGTTGGCTATAAAAAGGCCGTGTGCACGATTAAGTTAACGAAGTTTTTCTTTATCGGTCTGTGATGATAACAATGTGCCGTTGCCAATGGTTACTTGTCGTTGGTCTCGAACTTCCAGCCAGTTCTAGGCAGCTGAACCGAACGCGTGCAGAAATTTTGAGTTTTCGGTTTGAAAAACATTACAGCATTAACACAACACTACGCAAATTCAGAAAAGTCAAGATATAAAGAGATTAAAATATTAGAATATTGGCAAATTTTCGACAGATCAGAGATTGTCGGAGATGGTATTTACAAAACCAACTATATACTTCAGGCAATTTCCCTACTTCCTCCTCCTTGCCGACCTTGTTTGTGGTTTTGAAAACTAGCAGTTTGGTCATAGCCACCAAGATCTTCGCCAAGATGTTAATATTTTAATATCTTGGTTTTTTTTTTTACTTTTTTGAATTTGGTTAGTGTTGTGCTTCTGCTGTAAAAACTTTCCAATTTCAAAGTAAAACAACGAACATTTTTAAAATTGAAAAGCATTTTGCAACTGATCAGGAGTGCAGTATATAACTTGCTAAATTTAATGACAAAAAAAAAAAAAACACATTAAACTTGGCACTAAAATGTATTGCACGGCATGTAAAAGCGGAATACTGAACCAGATAAATAGCAGTACAAAAGTTGAAGAAATACCACCAACGGGAAATTTCCTCAGTTCACCTAGAAAGTCCCCACTTTAAATTTTCGATGATGTTCCAAGGCCATTCACCTTTATCAGAAAATACACAAAGCACAACACCATACGAACTTTACATAACAGTGATCACCCTCTTTCAACCAAGGCGCACTATTTGTAATCTGAGGAAATTTCCTGAGGGTGGTAACATGTTATTTCTTCGACTTTTATAACGTTTAACATAAACCACTGTAAACGGCGGTTGCTGATTTTTAGATATTTATAGTACAGGAAATGGAGCTTCTTAGACGGAAAAAAAACTGGAAAAAGAATGGAATTTTGATTCAGACAAGAATGTCCAAACTCTGAATTAATCTGAGAAATAATTGCTATGACTGGGATTCTTTTCTAAGACATGGTGATCAGTAGATAAAACCACGTTCACACTACGGTCCTTAAACTCGTTTAACACTAAACTCGTTCAGCTATACGGACTCAGCTAAACGAGTTCCCAAAAGAAGCGATCACACTTGATCGAGTTTGGCGCAACAAATTCTGGGTATTATTGAAGCTTGTCGTGAGCCGGTTAACGGGAAAACGTCCGACCTTAAACGAGTTTGGTGAGCTAAACGACTTTGAAGAAGTCGTTTAGGCTAAACGACTTCCAGACGCGTTAGAAACGCGTTTAGTGTAAACGATGTTGCTCAGACTACGTTGCCCAAACGAGTTTAGGCCCTTAAACGAGTTTAAGGATCGTAGTGTGAACGGGGTATAACAGCACTAGCCAGGCGTTGCAGACACTAATTATTTGTTTGAATTTGTTTCTAGTAAGGAGGCCAAGATCAAAGTCGTGTTCCCTCTTTGTATGTCAGTGAATCTCGTTGGTTGAAGAGAACCTAAGCTTGGCTGTACGTGGATCCGCCTTCACTGGTGCAGTTAGTAAAGATCTTGGCGTCGAGTCCCAGTCAAGAGTAGTTTTTTTCCTTTCTCAGATTGGGGCCTTTTTGCAGAAGGCCAGCCGTAAATGCTCACTGCCTATTGAAAACCCAGATTAATTATTACGGTAACGAGTCATAACTGAATACGTACAGAACCGACAACAGTTTTTAAGGATTGGAATCCGTCAGAAATCATTTTCAAAGAAGAAGAAAAACATTAGAAGCACAAGCTATGCCACGGAAAGTTGTTAACCCTTTCAGGCCAGCCGTAGCAAAATAATAACAGCTGCAAGATGATGGAGCAGAAACTAAGTCACAACTCGCACTGCAAGCTTTGTGAGGGGGGACCCCGAGCAAAGAGAGCAGCAACAGGTCAGCGTCCTCGTCTCTAAACCAAGTGAATGCCGGCTCGAGTCCCGTGACTGACCCAACTACCGTATAGGACTTAAAAAAAAAAGAAGAAAGAAATAATAACCGTAATTAATTTGGGCTTGAACGGGTTCAACGTCATGGGGGCAACTACTAGCCTACTTCAGACATGCTACTTAAGAGAGGGAAGCCACTGACAAATGGAAAAGCAACGGCGGTAGACCCGATCAATGATAGAGCAGCTTTAAAATGCCAGCTAAATAGACAGGTAAAACATCACTTAAATAATCAAATACTTAATAAACTAGCAAAGTAAAAAAAAAAAAAAAATCTGTTAATTGACCTACGTTATTGTGGAATTATTTTTGAACCAACTAAAACATTGTCAACTCTCTTCTCAGCAAAGAGAACGATTCAATAAACTTTTTTCCTCCGAATACAAAAAATATTCCCCCAAATATATGATGTGAAGGTAAGGCAATATTTAGACATTATATTTTTAGTTTCCTTTTTCATTCTATTAGTGACACTTTTCATTAGGTAGTGACAAAGTTGTACAAGTGAAATGAAAACATAAGTATTAGTACAATGCAGTGAGAGTTAAAAAAAATGGGAAACCCGGGCCCCCCCCCCCCCCACCCAAAAAAAATTTGTTAGTGATATTGCAATGTATTTTTCTCCGATATATCGTTACCAAACTTTTTCAACATTGCCCACCCTTAGAAGCAATAAGTGAAATGGTTGTTCACAATGTTAAAACATTTTGTTTAAATCATTACACATCCATGGACTAATGTTGTAAAGCAATTTCCGTGTTACAGAATTTTTTGGTGTAGGTTAAATATCAAAATCTGACTCGCGGTTTGGAAAATCTTGTAACACTTTATACGCTGGTTGAAGTTCCCAATTAAATGAAAATGCTTAGCAATGAAACGTGAGATTAATGTTGAAATGATTATCTTCTATAAATAATAATTCGCAATGTAGAGGTCACCAGGCGGCCAGACAGCCCTAGTCAGCAAGTGACTGACTGTTTAAAAAAAAAAAACAGTTTAGTGTAACTGCGAGACTACTTACTCTCTCTAATATTGCAATGAATTCCCTGGAGGAAGAAAAATGTGAACTTACCAGTGAGAGGAAAAGTCTGGTTCTCTAATCCAACTGGAAAATTTGTATTTTCAGGAACTGAATGAGTGTAGTCATCCAAAGGAGGAAACTCCTGCGGGATGTCACCAGGGGGATTACGTGGCACCAAGATAGGTGGTAAAGCTTCATAGGGGGAAAAAATGATATGTTCAGTTACTTCGACACTGTACTAGTTTTAATATACCACACACAAAAAAAGATGAAAAAAGTTTGGTTTACGGACAATTTAAGCGACAGGTAACCACAAATTCTATTCTATTTAAGTGACTATACTTTGAGTGACTATACTCATAGCTTGAAGATTTTGTAGTTAGTCTTAAAAAGTAAAATCAATGTAATACTCATGTCATGTACCACTTGAAATGTTTTTATTTAGATTTTGCCAAATAACTTCTTACTAGTTAAAATGGTGTATTGGAATGTCAAACTTGGCTTAAAATATTGGCAAAAATATGAATTTTATAGCCCGGACCACGATTCAGATAAAAATTTGTAATGCCTGTAAATCGAATGTTTAATGTTGCATAGCCTTAATATAAGAGTTACGTAGCAATAACAGTACAGATATTTCGAATGTAAACGCAAAAATCTAACGTATTCTGGTAGTTACCTTAACCGACAATAAATCACATAAAATTGTGCACATCAATGCTGCTACATGATATTTGGAGTTGAGAAAGATCGTTTTTCTGGGGCTAATGGCTTAGTTGGGTGGCTTCCTGCCTATAGCAGAGATCAGCTACAGCGAACCTTAAAGTACAAGAAAAATGGTTCCTTCAAACTAATAGGTCTTTAAGCTTCATTTCTGCATTTCTATGCATTTCTATTTGATGGAGGTTCTCGGTTTGATGAAAGGGCTAAACTTTATCAGGAAAAGATAAATGTTGGACGTCTATTTTACACCAAGTCTCTCCTTAACACTGGGCATTGTGCTCGGAATTCAATTTTGAAACTATGTTTAATACATTGCGGAAAAAATCAGCTATGTCCTGTAATGCTGTTGTTTTGAAAATAGCTAGTTCAGCTGTAGGAGAATGCCACAAACTGCCAACAAGATGTTTAATCGACATTACTGTTCTGAAGCAGTAGATTACCTATATTGATAGGGAGGTAACCTTGCTTGTACAATTCAAATAGCGATGGCACGGACGATTTACTTTGGTTTTCGTTCATGTTCACTTACTTTTTATAACGCAGCACCATAAGTGTTCCAGTTACTTCAAACTAGCAAATTTTCGAATGCCTATGCTGGCATTCTTCCTCAGGCTTGGGCAACGAGACGCACATGCACCAACTATCGTACTTCCACAATGAAAGTGATCTAGGACAGTTGGTAAGTGTGCGTCTCATCGCCCAAGCCTGAGGAAGAATGCCAGTATAGGCGTTCAAAAATTTGCTAGTTTTAAGTAACTGGAACACTTTTGGTGCTGCGTTATAAAAAGTAAGTGAAAATTGCTTGTACAAACTTGGGTAGTAGTAACCTTGCAGAGTTCCCACAGACATGCATGTTTCTAAAAATAAATGCTTGTCTTTCTTAACTTCCTGCCTCCAACTTATAAAGAGGAAATTCAGCCTATAAAGTTTTGTCAAAAATGGTTCTTTATAACCAAAAGTTCTTTACATCAAATAACACCCATCGTAGTGTCCATTACAGTGTGCAGCAGCACAGATGAAAAAGCCCAATATTACCTGATGGGAATGTCAAAATTGGTTTATATTGCCCAAGGGAAAATACAAACTACCTGTAAATTTACTTGCATTCAGTTCCTGGATGCTGTGTTACCCTAGGAATCAAAACTCTATAGGTACGCCCTGCTCAAGACACCCAACTACACATGCGCGGGACTAGCACTCGCAGGCCCTCCATAAATGGTGTTACAGCATTAGCCAGCTTCTACGTTTCCTTTTTATTTGTCAGCCCTGACGGTGACTCAAGAGGTGAGGTTGGGTGGGTTTACATGTGGTGTATATTTTCCCTTAGGCAATAGAAACCAATTTTGATCTTCCCACCAGGTAAAAGTGGGCTTCTACTTGCCGGCGAGGAAAAAATCCACTAACTGTAAATTTACTTGCATTTACAGTTGACCTCGTCAGTATAGGTGGCGGGCACCATCATGGCGAGTCCCCAAGGGTGAGAGTTGGGTTCCCGGTGAGATTGTTTCTTGCAAATTATGGCGTGCAGGCCAATTTGCTACAATGCTCGGCAGACGAGGTGTGTAAGGCGGTCTGCTTTTGGGGAGGAACAGTCCATTGCCTGAGTGAGCAGGATAGGGTGTTCGTGAGTTTGATTCCAGCATTGAGAAGGAGCGGGCGGGCCCCCCCCCCCGAAGAAGGAAGAGGTTTGAGTGCAAGGGCTTACCTTGGGTTCGTGCTTGGGTTTCACGATCTTCATGGCTGGGAGGTACCAAGTGGGTTGATTGATGTTGTCACAGCGAGTGTTGCGGCTCTGCAGATTCCGTGTTGGTGATTGCAAAAGAAAGACTTCTTCTTTTCGTGACAAGATTGGGCTTCGCAAAAACATTTTTTCTTTTTTTTTTTTAAATGATTGGATGTGGGGCGTAGAGTTCAAGAGGGTTCATTGGTTGAAATGTTTGCGGGATCGAATGAGATGCGAGTCGAAAGTTGACTGACTGTAAAATGGATGTTTAAGGGTTGTGGAATGAATGAAGTTTGAGAGTTCATTGGAATGAGCGGTTGCGTGTTGTTCGATGACGATTCAGGATTGTAGGGCCCCGCACGACATGAAAGTTACCATTCCGATTCAGAGAAGAGTGAAAGAGAGAGAGGAGTTGATTTGCTTTAGGGGCGAAGTGTGAAGGAGAAACTGAACCCCTTGGCCCGTGCTCTGCAGCTTATTCAGGGTAGTTGAAGGGTTCGAACTATGGAAAGGCGTTTTACATCTGCTTTACATTGTTGGAAAGTTGGCGCGTTGTCAAATTGTCAAATTTGTCTGGCAATGTATGATTAACGAGGCATGGCTTGGTTCGCCCGAATCCATTCCTGCGCTATTGCTGAGTATTCATGAATGGCAAATTCGGGTAGGACTGGGGATTTTGGGGGATCAGCTGGTTTCTCTTGTCCGGTTTGCCGTATTACAGTTGATCCCAGACGATATTCGAGAGCCGGAAGAATCTCAGTTGTCTGGGTGGCATGATCAGTTAGTTTTTGCGAAGTGGCTTCTTTACCGGTGGTTGAGGTCTGTGTAGCTTGAAGATGGGTTGACGTCCAGCGGTAATGGGAAAGGGGGAAAGCCGGCAGAATTTGGCGTTCACGAACTCAATTCTTCTCCGGAGGTGGTTGTTGCTCGATAGAAGATTGGCTATGTTGGCTTTCTGAGCAGTGATGATTTTAAGCGCTCTGTTGAGTTTGTTTTTTTAAGGAGGAGAACTTTTTCTCTACAGGCGTGCAGTTTTTCCGTAAACGGGTGAGCTCTTTTTTGTTCAGGCCGAGTTTGTGATGGAGAAAAGCTTAGAGCAAGGATTTTTGGAGAAGTCCGGCGAGTCGGATTTTTTGACAGGGCTATGGTCCAACCTGAACGACATGTCAAGTTCAGTTGGGGTTGACTTTGGTTGTAGTCTAGGTGGAATGATGGGGCCCATTGGTTTGACTGTTGGCGATTTGGATGTTGTTGAAGTTGTTTCCTTCGAACCCTTGGCATTCGTGGCGGTTCAATGTTAACTGAGTGGGCTGAAGTTGTCTTGATCTTCGGAGATGGAGATAGTAAGGGGAACAAACTGTATGAAGAGCAGTTGATGGATGAGCGTGACGCACTAGTTTTTGGTGTGTTAGAAGAATAAGCAGCTTTGCTTGCTTTGTCGCCGGCTTTTTTCTCTCGAATTTGACGGAAACGGATTGCGGCAGCAGCATTTTTTTTTACAGGTAAGAGGCCAGTCTTTTGGGTTGATGGTTGGGCAAATCATGCAGGGGTCTTTGTCAAAATTGCGAGAGCGATGGCGCTGGCATGCTGTATGCGGGTCATACCTCTTCATTCCTGACACTATGGCGGCACAAGTGCATGTGTCAGGTTTGCGGACTTTCGTTGGGTGGTCCCAGCGACGAACGAGTTGGGATGGAACTTTTCCACCTCGAACTTTTGGTGCCATTTTGACCAAGCAGCAGACACTTGCGGGCGTGAGCGAGGAGGGGGATTTCAGGGCAGATTGAGACCTGTGGGCAGAAAAAAGGGGGGAAGTCTCGAGAGAGGAGAAAATCTACGGCATGGTGCAGGGGTTCTAAAGTTGTTGTGAGTGAGGTGGGTTTAGGGAAGTAGACGAAAAGATCCACGAACATATTTTTTTTTTTTTTTTTGACATTGAGGATGGAGGAAGGATGTCAACATGCAAGAAAACGATAAGGAGAGAAGTTGGTGAGAGACTTCAACGACGAGACGAGTTGGAGATTACTCGTGGGAGGGGAGTAGGGGTCTGTGCGAGAGACTTTCGCGAAAGATTCGGTTGACAATCGGATCTCTCAGGGGCCTGACAGAGAGAGATGGTCGATGATTATACCCCTCAGCCGCATTATTTTGTCATATTCAGCCGGCTTAACAGAAATTTCGGCTAGTCACAAATTTTATGGCCACCACCGGTTAACTATAAATTCGGCTGGCTGACGGCTAATTTTCGGCTAAATTGATCGAACTAAAGCAAAGATATCAACGAAGAAACTCATTGCACAAGAAAATGACGAAATGGAAAGGGGTGGGAGGGAACGTAGGCCTAATTGATTTCTAGATGAATCACAAATGAAAAAATTTGAAAAAGGAAAAATTCACAAAGAACCCTCAAATTAAAAATCAGAGCCACGTCACCATTCAATTTTTTTTAAGCAATGGTTCCATAGCCACGGATCCTGACTATTATTACTCGAACCCTAAAACCAAAGTCGAAAGTAACCATGCATGATGATGACCACAAATACATGGCACACATAAGTTGCTGGCAAGAGAATATGGTTTCAAAAACTAGAGAAATAAGGCAGTCAAGAGCAGCTTACCGTTAAACAAGTTGCAACTAACTTCATGACTGTTTCATTTCATTTTGATGTATTAACCCTATGAAACATCAAAAAAAAAACTCGCAGTTCAACGGAACGGTGGGTCCAACTGGACCCGCTGCATTTTTGTGTGTTCTCTATGACTACAAACCTACAGAAACGCTGTATGTGAATGAAAAACTCATGTGTATACATTCTAACGTCTATTTATATATATATAAAAAAAAGAAACGAGGTTTAAGCATATGCGTGATGTTACAAGTACATTTACAATTTCTGTCTATTGACAACTACAAAAACACATAAAAGCATAACTACTTTTTCATGCAGCTCATACAAACGAGTTTCACTTTCTTTTCACAGTGGTCAGGACACACATACACACTGCATATTTGGCATTGTTGTCTTGTCTTACGGTCTTTGCTAGAGGGACAATGGAAACAACGTTTACGTCCAGTTACTGTTGGTTCCGGGTGCTTCACGTCGGGCAACAATCCAATAAGCTTCATGCTATTTGTGACCCCAGTTTGCAACCCGCTTACATTTTCACTTCTTCCGTTTAACTGTGGCCTAATAAGTTCTAACCCTAAGCTTGCTAGGAACAATCTACGCTTGTGGTTTATGCCTTTTTTCCACTCAGGGTTGACGCTAAGAAAGACAGCCAGGCTGTTTATTGCCGCCAGGTCAAGCAAGTCAAAAAACACAATCATAGGCCATCTTCGTGTTTTTCGTATAGTCGTGTACTGCTGGCACAGTTGGTCTACTGTGTCCACGCCTGCTTTCGTACTGTTGTATGTGGCGATAATAGCTGGTTTTTGTTTGTTGTCGGTTAATTCACTGTCATGATGCATAGTAGAAAGCAGGACCACGGCTTTGTTTTTACGTGGGACGTATGATACTAGTGTCAACATGGTGTCAAACCCAAACACGCTCGATTCTACAGGGCGGTCTTTGTTCTTCAAAAATTCTTTTGGAATATCTCTCTTGTTTTGTCGTACTGTTCCTACCAATGTTGTACGTTTTGTCAACAAGAACTCTGCTAAGTCGCATGTAGTAAAGAAGTTGTCCATTGTTATGTTCCTGCCGGAGTTCAGATATGGCTCACTCAACTGTTTTACGACTGTTTCGCCAAGGCCAACTGCTTTAGCATCATTCTCGCGTTTTCCTAGGTATGGTTGAGCATTCAAAGTGTAACTAGTTTCAGAATCCACACAAAGCCATATCTTTATACCATATTTAGCTGGTTTGCTAGGCATATACTGTCTGAATGGACAGCGGCCACGAAATGGAATTAGTTGTTCGTCAATTGTGAGAAATGCTGATGGTCTGTACTGTTCTTGTGAATTTGACACAAATTGTTGAAAAATATCTCTAATCGGTGCAAATTTGTCATTCGCACGTCTATCCACTCTTGTACTTTTGTCGTCAAATCTGATACACCTCAAAATTTCTTCAAACCTTGTAATTCCCATTGTAGCTCTGAAAATAGGGGGGGCCTAATTCATGAGACGACCACAGTTGCCTAATACTGTTCTGTCCACTTTTCTGAACTCCAGCCAATAAAAGTAAACCAAAGACAGCTTCTAGTTCGACAAGTGTAACGAATTTCCAGTGTGATTTACGTACTCCTTTTTCTATTTTTGCACGCTTATATTCTGCATTTGTGTACTTCAGAATATCAGCAAACATGGTAGGAGTGAAAAAACACTTGAATGCTTCAGCTGGTGTCTTGGCATTAGCTGCATTTCCAGTCACCTTTGGGGATTGTGTCACAACATTGCCAGCTCTTGTGCGGCTGGGTGGTAATGATTTTTTTGCCCATTTTCTTCCCGACTTTGCCTTATAATAACAACACAGTTGAGACAGTGGCACATCATCATCACTTGAGTCATCTATACCGGCTGTTGGCTGCTCATGAGCAAATTCAGTCTCATCACTTGAACTGCTAGTATCATCATTATTACCTTGGTCAGAGTCCACTTCACTTATATCACTGAACTCTGACACATTTGATGCAGTTTCTGCATTTGATGAATCAGAATCAGACTCATTCTCTTGTAAAATACTCAACATATTTTTCTTACATGCCACAGCAGCTATTCGAGTACCTGCCATCTTCACAGGAAGTGAGTGCTACCCTCAAGTGAGAAACTGAAACTTGAGAAACTAAAACTGAAACTTAAGCTGTAACTTTTATTTTAATACAACAGAATGTTGCCCTCTAGTGAGAAAACCATGAATTCAAGTTGATTGTGGCTCCATCTGTGAGCATTAAGCTGAAACTTTTATTTCAATACCATAGAAAGCCCAAGTTTCATAACTTGCAGAGGCTGGGTCCAGCTGGACCCACGACAAGGGGTTTTACTCTTTTTTAGTGGGGGTTTTAATTGTAACCTACATCCAAATTTTGTGTGTCATCTTGTTCAATGACCACAGCACAGGGATTAACAAAATTCCAGGCTAAAAAAAAAGAAAAACTAATGAAATATTGAGATTTATGTCACAATGTGGGTCCAACCGGACCCACCCTTATGCATCACAGGGTTAAAACTTTCAAAATTTTCGGCTCAAGCCGTATTTTTTTCGGCGGCTAAGCCAGGCGGACTCAAAAAAATACAGCGTGTCGGCTAACGGCGGCGGCGGCTGAGGGGTATATCGATGATGGGAACGCAACGATGATTTTTCTTCACCGAGGGTGTAAAGCATGCTGAGTGCAGGAGGGAGAACGTCGGATGGCATGATTCAGAGCCAGACATCGTGAGAGGTGCATCGTGAAATCGGTTGCGTCAGGGAGCGAGGGACCTTCGACGAAAGATTCCAGGCGAGAGGTTGTAGCGAGAGATGCCATGGCTGGTAGATAATCCGGAGGTCAGGGCGAGTGCCATGGTGGTTGGGTGTGAGACATTGATGTCAATTTCCAGAGGGGCAGAATTTCGTGAACGATGTCACGATGTGTGTTGAAACGATGGCCGAAGTCGGCGAGCACGAGACATTGATGGCGATTTCATCAGGTGATAGGTTTCGAGGAGGGTGGTGAGTGATGGCGAAGAATGCCAGGTTTAAGTTGGGCAGAACGAGAGACTTTTGACGAAAGATCCATGGATGAGTGATGGTGTGGCCGTCAGAATTCCGGAACGGGGATGGTTGACAAGGGATGCCGGGTTTCCAGTAGGAGTTGGGCTGGCAGGAGGGGGTCTATCGACGAAGGATCCAGGGATAAGAGGTTTCAAAGGAGTTGGATAAAGGAAACTGTGCGATGATGGAAATGGAGACAGTCGACGAGGGGTGCCGGGTGGAGTGAAGGCCAGCGAGATGAAGGACTTCCGACGATGATCACCAACACCAGGGGCTGGAGATGCCAAGAGTCTGGTAAGGTTGGAGCTGGTGGCGAGAGACTTTCGACGAAGGATGTTAAGGGCGAGAGACTTTCGACAAAGGATCTTCAAGACGAGAGACTTTCGATGAAGGATGTGGTGGACGAGAGACTTTCGACGAAGGTTCATCTGGGCGAGAGACTTTTGGTGTAAGATCTTCTGGGCGAGAGGATTCCGTGGTGTGTGACTGTTATTGAGTTGACGAGACATGTCGAGGGTGGTGAGATTAGAGCCGGTGGGCGAGAGACTTTCGACGCAGGATTTTCTAGACGAGATACTTCGACGAAGGTTCTTTTAGGTGAGAGACTTTCGATGTAGATCTTCTGGACGAGAGGCTTCCGTGGTGTGTGACAGTTCCTGAGTTGACGAGAGATCCCGCGAGTAAGGTGAGGTTAGAGCTGGTGGGCGAGAGACTTTCGACGAAGGTTCTTCGGGACAAGACTTCGACTTCGGAGGAATGTTCCAAGGTGGTGTGGCAGGAGGCATTCAGCGAGTGCCGTACTGTCAGTCAGAAGAGGGTCTTGGGAGCAGCCATCGTCGAGCTTGAGGAGAGGACCGATGTTGTAGAGGTCCACTGGCGAGTGTGTAGAGAGAAGTCAGTTGTGACAGCCAACTTGGACGACAGACTGTTGATGAAAGCTCACCGGGCGAGAGGTGTTTGCATGGGCTGCGACGAGAGGAACCGAGAGGACCGTGGTCGTTCGATATTCATGCGGGGAGGTCGATGAGGGATGGGGCAGGCTTTTTCATGGGCGAGTGTTGAACAACGTTGTGGCAGGGTAACAGCGATGATGTGTCTTGACCGGAGGCTGGAGGAAAAGAGATGGCTGGCTAATGCCGTAACCCATTTATGGAGGGCTTGCGTGTGCTAGTCCCACACATGAGCAGGTGGGTGTCTGAGCTGGGCGTATCTAGAAAGTTTTGATTCCTCCAGGGTAACACAGCATCCAGGAACTGAATGCAAGTACATTTACAGGTAGTGGATATTTTCCTCTCTGGCAAGTAGAAACGTCAATTTGTCGGCCCCCAGGAAGGCCAGCTGAAATTTGTTTGTTTTGCTAAGGAAATATACTCTACACCTGTCAATTTTTGCATTTATGCTCTCTTTGCCTTGAAAAAGTTGTGGTAATCCAGCCAGCTTGCCAACCCAACTGCGCATGTGCAGCCCTCCCTATTAAAGTACTTGCTCGAAAGCATTTGCATCTTTTGTTCTCTCCCGATCTGTCAGAAGGTGACTCAAGAGGGGAGGTAAGGTGGGTTTGGTATAGAATATTTCCTTAGCAAAAGAAACAAATTTCAGCCGACCTTCATGGGGGCTGGCAAATTTATGTTTCTTTGTTGCTGGAAATATACTATACCTGCCAATTTTTGCATTGACAGTTGATCTCGTCCGAATTGGTGGCGGGCACGTTCTAAAAGGGTTCCCTACAGTTGCAAACTGGCGTTTCCCATCCAAAATCTGGGATTCCATGAGTCTTGTTGGCTGAATTTTTTTATTTTTTTTTTTGCTTAGTGGGAAACGGGTTTAAAATTTTCGTCTGACATGTTAAAGAGAAGAGGCGAAACATTTACCTTTGATGTTTTTGCGAGTTTGCGAGGCATGTTTTTCCTGAAAACGGCAATGTGGAAGGTTGGTGATGGGGTTGTTGATTCGGTCTTACTTCAACCTTCTCCTTGGTTGACAAAGGGCCTCATCGCTGAACCAGCGTCTGGGATTTCCGAGTTGGTTGTTTTTCACTGGATTTTTGCTGTAATTGTTTTTTTTTTTATTCCACATTTTTGATTTGAGAATTTGAGTTTGTTGGTTGCTGTGGAGGAAAGCGTTCAGTTGGCTGTCCAAGGGTTGTTTTTGGGTTGAGGTTGCAGCCTGTCCGTGATGAACGTACTGGGTGGTGTGTTCATCATCCCTTTTTTTTTTAGGGGGCGGGGGGAGGGGGAAGAAACTTTTGTTTCCGATTGCACAAAGAATTTGAGAGAGTCCAAAAGTTGACTGGGTATCAGTCCTTTCCTGTTGGGATTTCTGGAGAACAATCGGGTTTTAAGGTGAATGGTTTCTTCCTCAGCAAACTCCTGTACTGGATGGCTGGTGGTTGTTTTCACTTAATGATGTTATGATCTTTGGTGAAAGCAATATTTTGCACAAAGTTTGCATCCTGAGCATAGTAACGACAAAGCACTGTGGAAGGTGTGTGGTTGGAAATCCAGATGAAAGGGTTGTGGAATGTGATTATTCTTAAACTGCCAAATGCTGAAGCCATAAAGTTTGGTTGAGGGCAAACAGTTGCCATGGTGTTCCATGCCGAGATGAATTGTCTGTCTCTAATTGATTTCGTTTTGGGTTATTATGTGAGGTGGTAGATGTTCTGGCAGATCAAAACTGGGATCACCCAATGGAATTGTTGGAGGAATCAGCTCGCTGGATGGGATTAGTGGATCGTAAGGTGCGAAGCGGATGAGCGGGTCACAGATGCCGTGAGCGGGTCACAGATGCCACGCAGTCGTAAAGCCGGGTGTTGACAGCATTGTCTGCCCCAGTATTGTGGTTTTGGATTTGAGGAGAATTCAATATTCTTGATCTTCTATGCTATTCCAGTTTCTACGTCTGGTACTGAGCCATGAGAGATTAAGTTTATCCTTAGCTGTGGATAAAAGGAGCGACCTGAAACACCTGCAGGCGTTGTCAGTTATTGAATGCTGTTTGGTGAATTTCAACTCGAGCTTGGTGTAGTTCCTTAGTAGTCACTGGGTTTTTTGGGATGGAAGATGAATCCCCTTTATGATTATTGATGGAGAGAACGACGGTGGAACGGCATTGGCATTCTTGGAGGTGATCTCGTCGTTGTCAAAGCCGAACAACTGTTGTGGTGGGGCTTGAAGTGACTGACTGGAAATCAGCCGGTGGTGGAGCCGCTTGGGGAGATAATGGGGCGTCAGGGATGCACGGAGGGCTTCGTAATAGAAAGGTCCAGAGCTGGTGAGATGGTAGTGTCACGTTCACATCATCTTCTGCTCCTTTACCTGTGACTAGTATTTGATGCGGATGTGTCTTCGGGTTCGCTTGTGTCGTCCCGAGAGGACTGGCTGTCGATGTAAGGGGATGCCACTATGGACAAAGGAAACCCACTGTCCAACGGGATTCGTTTGGATCGGAGGAAAGAATTTAAAATCACAGCTCCTGAAGAGGCCCAAAACGCACGGTGAGACAAGATTCAGCAGGTCACAAGAAAAGAAGGAGATGGAAAGAGAGCTCCAGGGCATCACCAACACCCCGGAGAGAGTATACCGAGTACCATGCAGTGATTGCAATGCTGTATATATAGGCTAGACGAGTAAGGGAGTAATAGAAAAAGTTAAACAGCACATGGCAGATACAAGAAATAAAGTACATAGTGACAAACAGCATCGCATATCACTGCATGAGTACCGATTATCACAAGGCTTGGAATCAAACATCAACTCGTATAGTCTCTAACTCCGACATCTGAGGGGAATAGAATCACTAGCAATTCAGCACGAAATTTCAGAAGGTGGAACTCTTATGAACCTGCAGAGACCGTCAAACCCAATCTATCGAATAAATAATCAGTCGGCAACTTGGTGTACACCTGACTAGAAAGTGGCACTGCCACAATCAGCGAAAAAACACAGCCTAGTGCACAACGGCAACAACAGCAAACTCGGCCTAACGCACGTTGAGGGCTACAAGCCCCGCGTTTTTTCAAATATTCCTCGGTCAGCTAGCACAACAGCGATGTAGATAACTGAATAAGCATGCTTATTTAAGCCTGAAGAAGATAGGAACACCATATTTTACACCCGTATGGACAAAATGCCTATCAAAAATTCGCAAAATACTGATGAGTATTTTTGACTTGAGTTTGAGCGTCACCACAATTGTTTACCGTGGGTGGCTGTGGCAAGTGCTAACAAGCGAGACAGAGATCCTGTGAATGCGCAAGACGACTGCGCTGTTGGCCTGGTGAAAGGGGGATCGAGGCAGAGTCGGAGCCTGCGGCGCTTGAGTCAGAGAGAAGTTGCTTAGCGACGGGGGAAAACCCCGCGAGTTTGCTTCTCGAGTTGTCTAGCGGAGGGGAGGGCTCCTGACAGTTGAGGAACTGTTGGTGGCGGGAGGGAACAGGAAGATGATATTTTTTTTTCTTCTGAAGAGAATTTTAGAAAGAATGGGGCCATTTGATTTGTTTGATAAACTGCATCGGAATTCAGAGGTGAAAAGTGTTCCTTTGCCTGCCGGGTTGCAATTGAGAGAGGTGCTGTCGCTAAGTTTGTTGTGTCACATGTTTCCCCTTGCTTCAAAGGAGGGACTAGTGTCAGGCCTGATCATGATGAACCGCTTGAATCGACACGTGATCCACCAGTGGTTGATTCGAACGAAACCTGGTGCTATGTCTTTGTGTGGAGGAATGCTGTACGTTGTCTGGGGATGGGTCATGCCCTGGTGAGGTGAGCTGTCTCCAAGGGTTGTTCGTTGTGGTCTTTAACGTGACACCGAGGAAACGGCTAGCGGTGACATTGTTGTTAGTGGAATCCTTGATCTGACCCATCGCAAGAGTGACTGGCACGGCTGGAGTTACGGAAATCATGGGTTTAGGATATGAAGGGGAGGCGGAGGGGGAGCGAGTGACGTTCTCCTGGATCAAAAACCAATTCGAGGGAACCGTTCGGTTGGAACTGGCTGAAAAGCTGTTGTCTTTCTTCAAAGGGTGGGGTTGACCACAAGTAAGTCTGGGAGCAGAAGTGGTGGTCACCATCATCTTGGGTCTCTATTCTATGTGTGGTACACGCCCACGATCGAGACAGGTCGTTCAGGAAACGTCATCATCTGTCAGCTTGTGATTCATCTTGGCCTGGAGGATTACATCGGTGTCTTGATAACGGTGGCATTAACGGTCCGGAATTGAGACAGAAGTGGTGAAGGTAGAGATTTCCTTTGTGACGTCCACTTGTTGCTTGAACTGGGTCAGATGAAATTTAGTGTCGACAAGCGCCAAACAACTACTGACGGTTACCAACTTGGTCTTGCGAGGGCCCAATGGATGGAAGGAGAATGCGAATGTGAATGCCATGTTCCCCGGTGGTGTCCAAGTCGTGCGTCGGGACTCCTGGTCGCCAGGATGCTTCCTCATCGTATATTGTTCAGTTGGGAGGTAGACGCGAATGCGTCTTCATCGTATGCGTTCAGTCGGGGTCTTCTGGGTGCGTCGATCAGCCAGTTCTGACGAACTGCATGCCAGATGTTGAGTTCAATTCAAGTTAGCAGCCAAAAGATGTCAGGTTCCAGTTAGTTGAATACTACAATCGAAGGCCGTGTCAAACAAGTGCGGTAAGTCGCAAGCCAAAGGATGCCGGGCCTCTTCTTAGTGATGTGTGGATCCAAAACCGGCAAATGCCGGATCAAACGAGTGCAGCGAATAGCAAGCCGAAGGACACTGGATTCCCTCCTAGCGGTGCGTGGTCCAGACAGATGAATGCGAATGCGAATTCCGTGGCAAAGGAGTGCATCACAAGTCGCAATGAACTGCAGCCAACGAAGCAAGCACAGGGACGCCAGGTGTCTTCCTGCGGATGCTTGAGGCCATCGAGACGACAAATGCGAATGCCCCGGTGGACTGGAGCCAATACTGGAAACCCTGGTCTTCAGGTCACTTCCTGAGATGCGAGAAGCAGCGGGACGGGCGAATGCCGGTGGCGCCGCTTAGTGACGAAATTTCCAGCCAGCATGGAAAAGAGGTGGGCATTCGTGACAAGGTGATGGAACACGGTTGAAGCGGCAAACGGTCGGCCAAAGTTGGCGAGAAGTGGTCCAGTGAAGGGTGAGAAGGCAGGACCGACCGAATGACAGGTCGCTTTAAAACAATAAGACGCGAATGCTTTCGAGCAAGCACTAATAAGGTGGGCTGCACATGCGCAGTTGGGTTGGCAAGCTGGCTGGATCACCACAACTGTTAATCCTCAAGGCAAAGAGAGCATAAATGCAAAAACTGACAGGTATAGTATATTTCCAGTAACAAGAAACATCAAAATTCCAGGGTTACCTGGTTAATTTTTGTTTCTATTTTCTATTGAAAATACATTACCCAATTTATTAGCATTCTCCTTCTCTAATGCTGTTCCAACTAGAGATAAAACAAGTTCTTCCGGTCCGCTAGCTACTGCGCAGCCTCTATCGTATATATAGTCGAGGCGGAGCGACAGAGCTCACCTTTTCGACACCTCTATCCTGCCCAAATGGCAACGAGAGGAGAGGAGAGTGGGAAGCCGGGTAATTTATTTTTTCAATAGGCAATAGAAACAAAAATTAACCAGGTAACCCTGGAATTTTGATGTTTCTACTTGCCGTGAAAAAATCCATTACCCAATTTATTAGCATTCCCATAGACTTCGTCACGGTGGCGGGTGCCATTTAACCAGAGTTCCCTTAGCTAGCGACCGGCCCCTGTAACACGAAGTGGATCAAAGCGTGTCCAAGAGTCAAAGTACTCGGTGGGCTGCGATAAAGGGCCCAACGTGGTACAAGCCATCGGTAGGACATACCCCGGAGGTAATAGGTATGTTTAAACCAGGAAGCAATCATCCGTGCAGAGGTGAGCCCAGTCTTGCCATTGAACGGGAGAACAGTTGAGGACGGTCCCGTCGGATAGATGGGATGCTTACAGATAAAAAAAAAAAAAAACGGACGACTCGCACCGGACAAAAGAGTTCTTTCTTGATCATCCCCAAGGGTACTGGACAGAGATGGTATGACGAAAGGACGTGTACATTCAGTAGGCGTCTGGGCCTGTGCTCTGAAAGAAGAGCCGGGAGAGAGGGCAACGTCCTGAAAATCCGGCAGGAAAAAACAGAAACGCTCCTTGGCGGATAGGGCTTGTAGTTTGCTGCAGCGGAGGCAAGCAGCCAGAGCTACCAGGAATGTAGTCTTCCTAGCGAGGTGGCTGAGGAGTGTGGTGGCAAAAGGCACATAAGGAAGAGTCAATAGGTCCATCAGGACAACGGAAAGGTCTCAGCCGGAGAACTTCTTGGTGACACATGGTCGATCCAATTGGAACGAGTGGAGTAGGGAAGAGATCTTGTAGTTGGTGAGGAGAGTGGTGCACCCGGCGGCTGTAAAGTCGGCACTCAACGCCGACCTATAGACCAGGATGGTGGATCCCATAAGCCTTCGCTAAAGAAGGAGGTCAGGAAACGGAGGAGATCGCTGAAAGGCGGATGGATTGGATGGACCTGATGTGCAATACACCAAGGAAACCATTGTGTCTAGTGGCTGTCATAAACTCCATGTAGTGGAGGACCGCACGGCCCTGGAGGCAATGTGAGAGGCCTCCGGATGATAGTAGCCACCCGTGAAGTCGTAGCGAAGTTAGACTCGGAGGGTAGAATCGCCTTAGACCTAAGAGAGGTGGTCCCACAGGAGGGTGGTCTTTTCCGGAGGATTGGCGGAAAGACATGGTGAACCCGGCCAGGGCGGAGAGGACCCTCATGGGAGGAATGGACGAGGCCGCTGTATGAATCCCTTGCGGAGGAGCGGCAGCCGGGAGGCAGCAAATGCTGAAGCGGAGGATGCCGACTAATCGTCGAATGGCAGCGTACAGCACAGAAACGTGGGGAGTGCTCAACAGGTGCTCAACACCTGTGGTGTTTGACCGCAGAGAAATGAACCGAAAGAGGCTATGCAGGAGGATGCACAGATGGTGGTTGGCGTGGAGGGGTATCACGCCTGAACCGAAGAGGACTAGACACCGCTGGAAGCGTGGGAGGTGGAGGTCGGCGGCAGGCAGTGAAACAGTCAGAGAGCAAGGAAGATGAGCAGCCAGTAGTACAGTTGGTAGTTGTGCAGAGATCTCCGCCATGTGTTAGTTGCAATGTGGACTTTTGGCCTGGATAGCATGTCAGAAGGAATGGTCACGAGTTATGCCTTGTCAGCCGAACGGTGGGGATTGGATGAGGACGTAGGAGATCTAACATGATAAGGATCGCGGTACTGTAGGCCCAGAGGAAGCAAGTCACCCCCCCCCCTCCCGTTGTCCCGAGCAGGGATCGAGGGGCAGGATGATGCAGAAGGCGGAGGGCGGTGGCGGAAAGCGGGATACATACTGCAGATGCAGATACATACTGGAGACAAGGGCAATGGTTTAGATCATGTCGAGGAAAGGTGGACCGAGCTGCACGCGCGGAGAGGATGGTGGAACGTTATGTGAAGGGAAGACCACAAGGAGGGACCCACGGTCGTGGAAAAACCGGAGGCTGCTGCGAAAGGGAGGGTTGTTCCATGAGAAGGTGGCCCGACCGCCGAACAAGAGCGTTCAAGAGCGGAGGGATGCAGGAAAAGAGAACAGACATCAGGTAAAGGACGAGCGGACGGCGTTGCCAGGTGGATAAGTAAGCAACAGTATTTAAAGAAGACCAAGGGTGACAATCGTTGCCTGTCAGTGGTGAGTCATGCAGTGCTGTGACGACACAGGCCGTCCTGGGCTGGGGACCAGGAAGAATGGTGGTGCGGAGGGGCGGTAGAGTGCTGATAGTAAGGAAGGCAGCAGTCATCCATGTCAAGATGACATACGGCGGTAAGGAAAGCACTCTAGGAGACGGAGGCTCAGAAGGGAGACACGGTTGAGCCGGAAGGATGATAAAAAACTCGAAACACGCTCGTAGGATGAGGCCAAAGTGGGACTGGGAGATGCTGAAGTTTAGTCTGTATATCCCAAACATACAGCACTGAGGATAGGCCTGTAGAGAGAGGTAGCGAAGGGAGGCGTTTGCCAGCGGAGTGGAGGGGACCGCAATCGAAGTGAAGGTGCAACGGTAGCCCCCGAGGCGGAGGGTGGAGAGAAGATGCCGCGGAGGTCGGAATGACGACGATGTCCAGGCAAACCTTTGAAGCGGAAGGCAAGGCGGGATGGACGACCGCCTGTCCAGAGGTAAGGTGCGGAGGCGGAAAACTAGACCCATCACAGGAAGTTGGCTAGAAGTGGCGGCAGGGAGATGCGACGCAACTGTGTGTGGCAGTTGGTCCGGAGTAACGGCAGACGGAAAACCCTCCGAAGGAAGGAGGGATGGCGGTGGTAAACCCTGTGAGGGTGGATGAAGTCAATCCTCAACTGAAGGAGCAGTTAGCGTAGCTAGAAAACCGTAGTAGAACAACGGAGGGGCCAAAGCAATCCTTCGGAGAGGATCGGCCGTCCGAGAAACGGAGGTTCAGGAGTCGGAACGGAAGGTACATCCAGAAAACCGCTGCAAAACAACGGAAGGTACGATAACCTGACAAGAGGAGGCAGGAAAAGCCTGAAGAAGGTCTGCGCAATGGAATGCGCAATGGAATGCGCAGAAGGAGACGTCGCAGAGGGGTATCATACCCCTATCACAGAAAACAGCAGCCCCCAATGCTGGAGGGAGGAAAGATGAAAGCCGATAGGCAGTAAAAGGGCCCATCCCAAGAGGGCTGCGCAGAGGCAGTGCGCAGTGGGGAAGGGGACCGAAGACGAGGCATGCCGGTACACCGAACCGATCCGCCCATCATCCAGACGCAACGAAGTCACGAACCGCCGAAGGTAGAGGCCAAGAGGGACAGCGGACCCGAGGGATGGCAGTTAGCGGAGGCAGAGGGTGGATGGCGGAGGTGGAGGTAGATAAAAAAATTCGAAAGGAAGGCTGCGCAACAGGATGCGTAGACGGAGGTAGCACGGAGGGATATAGTATCCCCTCCAATGAAAACAGCGTACTATGCTGAAGGGACGAGAGGCGAAAGCCGACAGGAGGCAACGAAGCAGTCCATCCCAAGAAATGCTGCGCGGAGGCAACTCCTGGGGAAGGGGACTGAGGACGAGGAACGGCGTCGAGCTGAACCGACCTAACCCTTGCCCATACGCAACACAGACGTGAGCTTGTCGGCCAAAAACAAGGAACGGTCGTTCCGAGGGATGGCAGCCTGCGGGGGGCGGAGGCGGAGGGCGGAGGGGCCAGACAAGCAGCCGGGACCGGCGTGGCCGGACGGCGAGGAAGGGGGGAAGAATCCCTTTACGTCCCCTTTGCTCGCATCATCCCGAGGCGGAGGATGCGGAGGCCAGTGCTAGAAGCGGAGGTAAGCACAGCGTCGCAAAGAAGTGAACAGCGTGGCGGCTAGAGAAGAAAAGGTGAGCTCTGTCGCTCCGCCTCGACTATATATATATATATATATATA
Source organism: Lithobius niger (assembly GCA_023313725.1). Taxonomy (NCBI): domain Eukaryota; kingdom Metazoa; phylum Arthropoda; class Chilopoda; order Lithobiomorpha; family Lithobiidae; genus Lithobius; species Lithobius niger. Next base: position 24,125 of record JAHWFP010038545.1, read on the forward strand.
TATACGATGGAGGCTGTACAGTGGAGCTGCGCAGTAGCTAGCGGACCGGACGAACTTGTTTTATCTCTAGTTGGAACAGCATTAGAGAAGGAGAATGCTAATAAATTGGGTAATGGATTTTTTTCACGGCAAGTAGAAAATTCGTTTATGTGGCCGAGAATGGGTGTATACTGCTCGTCACTGCAATTTCCGGGTGCTACGATGGGATCTGCGTACTGCAGTTTCATTTTCTTTACGTTTCCTCTGTAAATCACGAGAAGGCCTGTACATTAAGATTCTGGTTGTTGTTTTGTATATAATTATAATGCCCAAGGCCCACAATTATTGTTTTAGTTAGTTGCAGTAACTGTTTTCTAGTTGATTACAGTCTTTGTTTAGGATGTGTATTTCTTTCATTTGTCACCAAATTTCCTCTGTATTGACTCTGGGTCTTTATTCAACGAAGGCCTATAAATTTGCCGCAGATTTTTCAACCTGCTCCAAAAAAATTAATGCCAACCAAGTTTCTTTTCAGAGCTTAGCATTAGGAGTCTTTTTTCATAAATCTGTTTTAATAAGTTTTTTTTTTTTTTAATGCTACCACATGATTTACAAAATGCTGGAGCTAGCAGTCGGGATTGCCATTATCCGAAAGTTCTCTTGAGGAGATCAAAATGGATCTTGGAATGTCGTGGGCATAACATAACAGAATAAGTGAAAGTAATAATTTGGCACTGACAGTTCTCAAGAAATGTTTCTCCACCGCGAACATCTTAGAACCCGTAAATGATCCTATATATGCAAACAAACACCACATATATTGATATTATTGCATGGTGAGGTAACTGCCAATTGGGGCTGACCCATCTTCCCATCCTTGCTCTTTCTTTCAGTATTACATTGGTCAAGTACATCTGCATGTGTGCTAGTTGCGCATACATCACTCGCAACAGGTTTGAGGATGCGGATGGACGAGTCAGCTGGTTGCTCAATGTAGTCTATTCCAGTTTGAGCAACAAAAGGCTAATCAAATTTGAAACGGTGTTTAAAATAAACCAAGTATGAACCTGATCTATTCGGAGCAGTTTATTGTGACGGGAATGATGCCCATGAGAAATGACATCATAACATAACCTTACTCTTGTCGTGTATGTCGTACCTTAACAATTTTATACTACATTTTAAAAATGAACTATATGGCACAAGAGCCACTAACCTGGCGTTTCAATGCGCTGGTAATGATACGGATTCACACAAACTTCATCACGTTTTAAATTGAAAGCATATTCACAGTTTTCAGTGGCTCGTAGTTCATGATGAGATTGTAGGTCGGGCCAACGCCACAGGCGGCAGTAGATGACATGAGGGAGGCCTTTTCGATGAGATACTTGCAGTCGACCATCCAAGGATCTACCCAAGAACAAATAAATAAATAAATAAATTTACGAGAGAAGATACCAGACACCAACATGTAAAGAGACTAGCTAACTGAACTATGTTATAATCAGTTATTATCGGCTGGGTAGATCCCGATCTTTACCTATATTTGCAGTATTCTTAGAAATCGGGATAAGTAAATAAAACCCACTATACATTGGTAATGTAGCAAAACAAAGATAAATATTTTCAGTTCTTGTCGACCAATTTTGAGGTCTGAATACACCATTTTGAAGGGTTTTTTTTTGCCAGTTTTCCAATGGTCCAAACCCCAAGTTATCTCTTCTATTTAGAAGTTACAATGTAAAATTACTGGATGTTCTATGTTTAAAAAAATATTTATTTATAAGGCTACTGAATCTTTTTTTTTTTTTTTTATTTCTGTGTTAGCGCAACAAGTTTGCTAGTATCTGGTGTCTTTGTACACTGGATTGGCTCACAGTTACTGAGCAAATACCAACTTGTTCAGGTTTTGTATTAAAACTTGTCATGTGCTTATGCAGTTAATTTGGCTAAACTCGAGGGTAGGTGGTGGTGGTGGGAAGGGGGGAGGCACGTTAAAACAAGAATAATATATTTTCTAAACTTACTTCTGTCTACGGAGGCAGTTTTCTCTCGGAAGAGTCTGCTATCGTGCATAATCTGGATTCAAAGTAGCATTAACGCAATGCCTTTCTCATTCATTTACCAATTTACTTTATTAGATCGTCCCTCCTCCAAATTCCAACTGGATTCATGTTTCAACTAATTTATTACGAAATCACAATGTACGTAGGTTAGGTTGAGTTTGATGGGACCCAGACTGCAAGGCCATCGGTTGCATGAACTTGCATGGAGACCAATGCTAACTTAAAGTTCCCACAAGCAATGGACATGTAGCCCGGTTGCCACCACACTCAACCTACCTTCCTCCTACATTTTAATCGCGCTGGTTGGTTTTAAGGTTTGTTTTTTTAATAATTTTGCAATAAATTAATTTATATTTTTTGAATTAAGTTGAAATTTGGAGGAGGATCAACTACTGAAATAAAAACATGAATAAATGAGAATAAAGGCATTGCGCTAATGCTAGACTGAAACCAGCTCATGTATGTGATGGGAGTAAACACGCTTAAGCAAACAAGCTATTTAAAGTAAATTATTGTTAAATGTATGAAGCTTGTAATTAATTTTGCAGCAGAAAAACTATGATTTAAGGGGTAGGCTTTTAACTCCATTATCTCACGATTTCGAATTCAAAGCATTTTAGACGAGGGAGGGTAAGCTATAGTTCCACATGGGTGTTTATAGAAGATTCGTGGTAGCTATACAATACATTGTTTTAAGCCAGTATTTTTTAATAGTTGTGTGTACGTTAAAGCTTTGATTTTATTTATGTAACAATTTCAAAAGCACATTTTCTTGCAATACTTGCTTCAGTAGTAGTTTTTCACTTAATTGGAAACAGATAGGTTATCGGGACTTGGTGTCTGTGTGTTTATTTTAATGATTGGCGGGCATGAAAAAAAAATTGATCCGCCCGTTAATACTACGCATGATTTGAAAAAAAAACGTTGAAAGGCTTTCTTCAAAAGTTACTACAGAACTTCTTTTTTAGACTTTTGAAATTGTGCATATTTCAGTGTGAAAAACAATTAAAAACAAATCTTCCCTAACTATTATTTCTTACAGTCACATATGGATACACCTGCTTCATGTACATACCAGGTTACATGCATTACAGAGGGTGAGTAGCAGGCAACAGAATTAGTAATTTTGGATTTTCTAAATATAAAAGTGAATAATTTTCAATCCAAACTACTGAGTTTTTATTTCAAGCTTTCACACATGCAATGCAACGTCAATTTTTGATCACTTAACAAAAACAATTACTATTGTAATCTCGGGTATCATCCTTAGGTTGCCTTCTCTTATGCTCCATTTCATTCGGTTGAATATAATACAGGGTGGCCCATAAAACAGTAACACCACAATTAGGTAAAAAAAAATGCAAAATAGGACCTAGCTATCTGGATAGTACGTGCGATTCTGAGTCGAATGAAGTGGTCCCTATTTTCACTTTTTTTTCCCCTGCCCTATGTAAAAGTTAGGCCCTAGTAGCACCTCCCAGAACCGGCAAGTGACAAAGAATGTCGAATGAAACGGGAAGAGCTGTTCAAGTCCAAAATAATGCCCAATGTACCCAGCACTCATCCGCCGCAGTTCCATCTGAAATCCAAACACGTTCCAGCGGTGTATGGGTTGGAGACAAGCTGTGGGGGGGGGGGGGGGGGAATAGAGAGCCTCTCATTCACACTAGCTTCTGTGCGCAGTACTCATTCCGCCACGTTATTGTTTACCTAATCATATGTACATAGGTCAAAATTTTGGACTTGAAGAGCTTTTCATTTGAGATCGTCTTTGTCACTAGCCAGTTCTGGGAGGTGCTACCTAGGGCCTAACTTCTACATAGGGCATAAAAAAAAGTGAACATAGGGACCAATTTATTCGACTCAGAATCGCACGTTCTATCCAGATATCTGGGTCCTATTTTACCTTTTTTTTTTTACCGAATTGGACTTAGAAAATATTTGCAGTGTTCCTTTTTTATGGGCCACCCTGTATAATTAGTTTCTCTAACAGCAATTGAGGGAATGTTAGGTAGATATAATTTTTAAACAACCCAAATTCTTAATGGGGATGATGTTACTATGAGGTTTATACCCTTAACATTTAATTTCTTTTTTAATTTCAGGAAATTTGTTGCGTATTTCACCATTTAAAATGTGTGTATAAAATACTTCAATTAGAAGTCAAATCAACTACGAAAAGTCAATGTAACCCAGCACTTTGATGTACCTGGTGGCTGCTAAACCTAACTGTTTGAGCCACTGACGCCATAAACTCATGTTTAAAGAAAAATGTAGCTGTTATTGATAAGTATAGCATCGCAAAATAAGAAAAACAAATCCTTGAAAGACAAGTAACTCACAGATACTAGATTTGAAATTTACAGGGGGCAAATCATGTTACAGGAGCAATATCACTACCTAACTCGGTTGACAAAACCGCAGCAATATTTTACAAATTAAAACAATGTTGACTTTCGCAATGTAGAATTAATTTCTTAACCAGATTCAAATGAGCCCACAAAATTAGCGCATAATTATGTTACCCTTATTAGGAGAAAAAAAAGATTTCAGACTGGTTATCAAAACAATCCGAGCTGGTTTTTAAGCTGTATGTACAAAATAAGTTGCATCATCTAAAAAAAAATGAAGCTATGTAAAATACTTAACACACCCTCACTGCCAATTTACCAAGACCCAATCATAATAAAAACAAAAAAACACATTGATTGTAACACTATTGAATTGGTTTGATGTTCCCTAGGAAAGTGTCATTCAACAACATAGGTTCACAATACTGATACATTTTTGAAACTTGGTAACCATCAATTTATGAACACGTGGTAACTGTAATAAAGAGCTCAGCAGTCGTGAGATAAAGGAGCTTCAAACTCTGCAGTTATACAGGGTGCAGACTTAGTTCCAGTCTGAGCCCACCAACGTACTACTTTTCGTCCGGTTTAAGACTTGTCTGCGGTTGTTACAAAGTAAACATACTTAGCAGTGATTGAATTTAACTAAGTGAGCTTCCGAGACTGAGTAGAAATTCTTTCATTGTTTCACTTGTGAATGCATGTATCGTTTGCTTCAGGGCATGCACACAAATGGGCACCACTCAACACATGTTGCAGTTAACTGACCATTTAAAAAAGAGTTTTAACTATTTTTAGTGCTACTGTAGCCTACTTTATTTGGTTTAAGCATCTAATCAATCTAGCTACTGCACCTCTCTAATAATGAAAAAAAGGCTAATGGCAGCATTAGCCCTTGTAGTTCTAAATGCAAAGCTGCAAATCAATCAAGCTACACACCAAACTTTACTACTAAGGTTCCCAAGATATTACAATTTGAGGAAACTGTTTAGTTTCTGTCACCATGCGTTGGAGTGATGACCAACATTCACAGAGGGTTGGTATGTACCCTGAACAAAAAATATCAAGTCTCACTACTGGTTGTGTTTATTAAACAATATTCTACCCAATTTTTTCCAATGGTACATTTGTAAATAATTAGACATTGTCGGGTGGTCAGGGATTAATTTCATGCCCTGAACCACCAACAGCAACCAACTTCTTTTCGGCAATTAAGATCCCTTCCCTTCGTCCCCCTTTGTAACACCAATCTAACACTTGGCAGGACACCCCCCCCCCCACCTGAAAATATGTAACATTTTCTCTCCCCATCCCCACCAGTTGTTTTTTTTCCGGATGAATTCTTTTTATAAGCTTACTTAGTACATAAGGGCGTAATGACCAGCGGATTAAACATTAGTTAGAAAAATAGTTTCGCTAAAAAATGTTGCAAAAAAATAATTTTGCCAAAATTAAGAGTTATATAAATTCATCATACTCTCCACTCATAACAAGAATGAGCTGCCTACTGTATCATTTTCTTCACGTATGTAATTGCCTTACTGAATGTTAAAAATGTATGTGTGTGTATGTGTTCTGACGAAATCAGCATATCCTACCTACGTGGACAAATGTCCCCCTTAGCCAAGGTTTACTCCATTTGAATATGAAGGAAAAAAGGTGCCTTAAAGTTAAGCTAAATCCTTCCATCTTAAATTTTACGAAAAAAACAAGATACAAGTTGTGCGAAGTTTCCAACATTCGTAGTAATTACGCAATAGTTAATTTAGAGTCTAAGTTTGAGGTTTCCATGGCGCGAGTCAGTGAACGCGATTTCCTCGCATGGCACTGACGTCACACTTCATCACCTTGGACCTTGGAGGAATGACGTCATCGTAGCGTACTAGTGAGTGCGCGCTGGGTTTTGCTTCTAACATGGCGACTGCGAGACCGGACCGCTCTGACCATAGCAGCGCGAACCAAAACTCAATCTCTGCATGATTTATTAAAGTATTCAAGAACGTACGCTACCATGACTATTACGCTACAAAGCCTCGTGAAAGTTCGTTCATCTAGGTGGTACTCCACTTAACGCGAAATGCTGGGCAGATAAGCGATTGGACCGTGTCCACTTGTTGCTAGTGGGGAGGGAGAAGCAGTTTAGGGCGCACATGCTTCATTTGAAAAGAATCTGTGCTGCTGGACTTCGCTAGCAGTAGTGGTGAGGAATGTGAGAGCCGAGCTCGATCTTGCCTGAGCTTATTGGGCGCATGCACTACGCGGGTGATGAAGTGGACGTCACGTGAACGATACTTGGATGTGTTGACCGCACGAACAAAAAATGTGTCTGCTAGAAAGAAGATTTAGAAACATCACTACGTAATAACTATAAAGCCTGAGTGGTTTTTGTACCTCTCACATGTGTTTTAAGTGTCTTAACTAACGATACTGAAATTTAAGATGGAAGGGTTTAGCTTTACTTTAAATCAATAAATTTTCCCCTGTGTAACTGCAGTAAGCTCACACCGACGCCCATTGTCTGAGATGATCTTGAGCTCTAGGGAATGGCAGCCAAACTTAGAAAACACTGGTAAATAGCGACTGCGTTAACTGAAGTCTGCACTTGTATAACCACAACTGCACTGATGGATACCTAATTGTTCAAACAGGGAATTACTATTAACATCAAAACAATTGAACACTGTCACAATCTAGCAAGTGCCTTAAGCTAAACTGTGCATTTTTAAACTACTGTACTGCAACCTCTTTCATTTGGACCATTATTCTTGGGCAGATAAGATACAAAATAAAATAAGTCTCATTTTACCTTAACCAACAATACAACTTAGCTGTTAAAAACAAGCCCCTTCTACTTAAAAGTTGTTGAGGTTAACTGTACAAGCTAAACTACACAGCAAAGTGATTTTGCTATTGGAATAATATATAAACTTTACAGCCTAAGTTAGTTATTTAATTTCTTGCCATTAGAGTGCTTTGTAAAACGTACGTCTACCCGACTTACATCATGTCTGCAGGGCTGGAGATTCCTGCTGTCCCACATTCATTCGCATACTGATGGTGCCTGTGACGAAATTAATACGACGCCAATCAGAAATCATTATTGCTACTCAAGTGCCGATAACTTTTTTCTAGTATTTTTTTTTTAAGCATAACACATAAACAGAACAGATTTTGGAACAGGCTGCATCGTTAATAGCAATCTTAGCAGTAAATAAAACTTTTACGATTACGGTTTTGACCTAGAGAAGGCAAAGAATGAGAAAAGCCTATCGTTACAATGCAAAACGAACATTACTACTTAATACAAACTTAAAACCACAACGGTCTACTATTGATTGGTGCGTACATACATGTTGCTCGCATGTTTTGTTTAAATTGTATTTTGTTCATAGCAGTGTTACCAATCGAAACACACACACATATATATGTATACATATTTTTTTTTGTTAAAGTTCAGTAACTTACAAATAGGATTAGAACCGAACTAAAATTTAGGAATTCAAATACAGTCTAAACAAATATGCATGTACGTCAACAAATACAAATAAACCTTATTTTTCTGATTTAAAAACTAAGCTGCTAAAGAAATCACCATCATCTCTGGTGCAGGCTCTCCTACCCAAGACAAAAATCGTAATTGTTCTTGGCAATGAATTTGAACACGAAAGCAACACACAAAAGCTTGTTGCGTGTCCGCGTTAAAAACACTGTATGAGCAGCATCTGAACAGAAGTTAATGAGTGAACAACTGACTGCTCATGAACAATAAATGAACCTAAAGCCACTCAAGCATACTGGTCCAAATGATTTTCTGAAAAGTTTGTTACTAATGAAACAATCTTATTCACCAAAAAAAAAAAAACTGAATGCACAATGCAGTCGAACAGTCAAAACTCTTATAATGTAATCTGCTGTAACAAATACGTACCATTATAAGGAAATGCATTTTACCCTCCTTTCATTACAAAGCATTTTTACTGTGCCACTAAAAACACGGTAGGGATCAACCGATACAGAAAAATACCGATCCGATACAGATTTTTTTCCCACAGGCCGATCCGATACACCGATACAGATAACCGATACCGATTTAAAAAAAAAAAGTCAATGGGTCACGAAGTCAAAATCTTATTTCATCATTATGAAACTGGTGTGCAAGAAAAGTAAATTTCTAATTTTTTTCTGATCAGTGGTGTCAGATCCACAGGTGTATCTGCGACTGTAAAAAAAAAAAAAAACCAACTTCACTAAGCTGCTGTGCAGATGACGTCATGGGATACAAGCGATGCTATGCAGGAAAGGTTTCTCTCATGCTAAGTGGAGTAGCCAGCGCGCACGGAAGTTGGTCGTATCGGCTGAAATATCGGTAAATAAACACCGATACAGATCCGATACCGATACACAAAATATACCGATACCAATATCGGTCTATCCCTAAAACATGGTAAACTAGTTTTTATGTACAACAGAATATAACATAGGTAATGGATACCGTTTATTTGAAGCTTATTTTTGACTTGTTGAATTACTTGTACTCCTTAAGTAAGCTAATGTATTTAGTCCAAACAAGGGGCTACAGCGACTATCTAGTCGCATTGGTCTTCTGTACAGTTCGTCCACTTCCAATGTTGAGGCGCACATCTCTATCATGCACTACAACAGCTATCTCTATTATATAATCTAAAAACTGTAACCATCAGAATTGCCCGTTACAAATGTGTTAGCTTTCAAGCTTATTTTACGTTTTAGGCATAATTGTCAGCGTTTAGACCTAATTTACAACTTTAATTTCATAAGTAGCAACTAACGGAGATTTGGATTGTATACAGTAAGCCTATTCATTTTTACAACACGGTATGCCTCCCCGCACACAGTTACAGTGTTACAACGTAATGCGCAACGTAGCCTAATATAGATCAGTGGTAGTAGGGAAGGGACAGGAGAAACGCTGCAGCGACTCGTAGCAACTATTGACGTTGCCATGGTAACGTGATTTTTAGATCTAATTTTCATTTTTTAGGCCTAATTTTTTTAACAGCAGTTTTGGTTTCGTAAGTAGCAGATAGGCCTAATGGAGAATTTGGTTCGATCGTAACCCTATTCATTCATGCAACAATGCGACAACTCTTTTAAACGAAGCTAAATTGTTTTTGTTTTTAGGGCTGCGTTAACACAAATCTTTACGATTTCAATTCGACGATGAAATGTTATTATTTAATTTAGTTACGTCGAAGAAGTCTATTAGCTATAAGGCGGCAACGGTGTTTTAATTTACCATGTTATTTAACTAACTTTTGACACTGAATCGAACGTTGTAAACAGTGGTCGTCAATTTCTGGTACCGTTGCGAAGTTGAAAAAAGCGACGGACGGACGGACGGACGGACAAAGTCGTTGCAATAGTCTTCTCAGCCGGTACGGCTGTACAGAAGACTAAAACTAAAGTTTTAATCAATAAAAATTTCTCAGGAAGTGGCATAAGGGAATGTAATGGCCCCTTCCAACGAATTCTTAAGTGGTTTAGAAATAAAATGCAAGTATCTTTTTTGACATCGCCTAACAAGCTTGTTCAGGCTGTGATCCATTTCGCGCGCCAGCGGGCACACACTATTTATCTGTGGGATCTGTAGCACGATATCCTACTGGAAAATAGACTTTAGATATGTTAACCATGCTCCTGTTGTTTTGTTTTTATTTTTTTCCTCCTTGCAAACTTGTAACTTGTTGCCCAGTACACCTGTATCGCTCATTTAAGGTACATTCTGGGCTTACATCTTGCCTGAGTTAAATAAATAAATAACTAATACAACTATTCTTCTTCGCTGTTTCGGATGTTAAATCATTAGGCCTATAAGAAAACGTAACCTTTGAAAATTTAAGAATTTTTAGCTTTTTCATTGGTAGTTGTTGCCGAGACCCCGGGGCACGGGGGGGGGGTATTTGTGCTTTCATACGATTTTTTTTTATTAGTTACACCCCACGTATAATAATCATTTTGTGTTCTTCACATATGTTGTGGGAACATTTACTTCAGCTCTCAGTAAAAACTGAAGCAAGAACATTTCATCAAAACAATCCAGAAAACCTACTAGAAATTTCGTTCACAACTTATCAATTTTCACCACTCACATAATTATAGTAATAAGTAAAATTATTCAAAACCTAACACACCTCTTTGCCAAAAGCAAAAATAAAATATAAAAACATGTATATATTTTGTATACCTATTTAAAAAAAAAAGAAAGAATTGCAAAAAAAAAAAAAAAAAAATGGCCCGCAATAAAAGTCGGCAGCTGTTATCATAACCATATTGACAAGGCAAGGACTCCCAGAAAAGAAAGGAATAAAAAAAAGGGACAGCCAGCATCCACCCCAACCAACCAAACCCACCACTTTTGAATATAGTTTTCATTTATTTAAAGTAGGTACGGCAGCACATAACCAGTTCTGCAACGAAGAAGTTGCCCTCCTCCTTCCTTAAAGGAAAGAAGTAAGGAGGAGGAGGCTGCAACCAACCAAGCAAGCTCAGCATCTCTGCTCCAGACACCCATCCAGACGCATTCATCAGAAAGCAGTCATGAGTAAAAAGGAGACCAGAATTGTGGGGATCAGCACAGGGCAAGCTTGTAGTTTGGCCACTACTGGCCGGCCACCTTTCACAACACCACGGCTGCCCAGTTTGGGTCCTACTAGCATTGAGATGGCCATCTTGAACCTGGCTACGATTGGTTCCTCAATGGGACAAAGGAGTGGCTGGCTAGCAGCAGGACCCTCTCTATAGTTGTGGAACAAGCTGGATTCGAGCAATCACACAACGGTGGTTTCCCAAGGGAAACTTGCCACTGAACTGCCAATTGCACAACAAAACCAATCAAATGAGTGAATGGGTGGGAGGGCAGCCTGACGCGACTCTCAGCTGCATGTAATTTTAAAGGTACTGCAAAGGCATCAGTATAGAGGATCACATATTCAACTATATTAATGAACTATATGGGGAAAAAACAGGTGTTCCACTAAAATAAAAAATCAGTCCTATCTCTAAACCCAATATGCCAGTTAAAAATGTATAAATGAATTCTATTATAGACAATTTTTTTGCATTTAAAAAAAATGTGTTATGAGGGCGGATGTGTTTATCTCATAGTTCCACAACGTGATGAGACATACCGAAATTATGCAACACAATGCAAAACTGTAATTCGTTCACTAATGTTACACTCTGTTCTTAAAAAAAAAAACATAGGGCCTGATTCCTAAGATCACTTTTTTAAATAGGTTCAAGTAAAATGTATGGTGGCTACCATTGCGACACTGCGAGAAACAGTTGGATAGATAACACTGTTTCCAAAAATCGTAAACTTATTTAGAATAAAGTTGGCTGTGGAGGGGAAATCCATTTTATATAAACCTTTGTCACGACAAATAATAGCGTGATCTTTGCGGTATAATAGCGTATAAGGGGGGGAAAAAAGTAGCTACAGCCACTTGCAACAGCTTTGTCCAGTAGTTGTGATCAAAGGGTTTGTGGGGAACAGGTTCAAACCCTGTGAAGAAATGGCATGCCGATGTCGGGGCGCCCCAACATGGAGACATTTTCGAAATGCGTGGAGCATCTGGATATCACTTTTCTTAGCAAACAATTTGACCCATCTTGACACAAACTTCACTGACATTAATCAATGTGAGCAAACAATGTGACCCATCTCGACACACTGTTCACTGACATCCAACAATGTGACCATCTTGTCACACTGTTCACCGACAGCAAACATATCTTGACACACTGTTCACTGACATCAACCAATGTGACTATCTTGACAGTCTTCACTGACAAACAATGTGACTATCTTGACAGTCTTCACTGACAATGTGACCATCTTGACACATTTTTCACTGATATCAAACAATGTAAGCAGACAATGTTACCATGTTGCCACACTGTTCACTGACATCAATGTGATCATCTTAACACACTGTAGATATCAACCAATGTGACCATCTTGACAGTGTTCACTGACATCAAACAATGTGACCATCTTGACACATTTTTCACTAACATAAACAATGAGCAAACAATGGAGACCATATTGACATGTAACTGACATCAAACAATGTGACCATCTTGACACACTGTTAACTGATATCAAACAATATGAATAAATGATGTGACAATTTTGACCCACCGTTCACTGAATGTGATCATCTTGACAAACTGTTACATCAAGCAATGTGAGCAAACAATGTGACCATCTTGACACACTCTCAACATCAAACAATGCGACTATCTTGAGACTGTTCACTGACATTAAACATAACCATCTTGACACATTTTTCATCACACTGTGAGCAAACAATGTGACCATCTTGACACTGTTTCTGACATAAAACAATGTGAGGTAACAATGCGACCATCTAGACACTGTTAACTGACAGCAAACAATGTAATCATCTTGATTACATCAAACAGTGTGAGAATCTTGACACATTCTTCACTGCCATCAAACAAATGTGTGCAGACGTGACCATCTTGACACACTGTCCACTGACATCAATCACTTTGAGCAAAAATCTGACATCTTGACCCACTGTTCACTAACATCAAACAAGGTGACCATCTAGACACTGTTCACTGATATAAAACACCACCTTGAAACATTCTTCAGTGACATCAATGTGACTATATTGCCACACTGTTCACTGACAACAAACAATTTAAGCAACCTTGACACACTGCAGGGCTCGAAATGAGCGGTATCGCATCGCAATTTGCACCACAAATTTAAACTTTAGCGATGCAAAATTAAATAATGTATCGCAGTTTAGCGACGCAACTGTATTAAAGGAGACAACATAATAGGCTAATCATGATCGTGGTGGCTGACACGGAGATGCTAATCCCTTCCAATTTATAGGCAGGCCAAACATTGCACATGCATTCTGGGAAATCATTGGTCCTACCATCACCTTCGGTATTTAGTTGGTGGTGCTTTCGTTTCAGACACAGGTCAAAATAGTCTTAATGTGCATTGGATGCCATAGTCTTGACCAAGCATCCGTGTGTGTAGCAAAGTAAATGTGAAACAAAAATGGATATTGTTTCAAATAAAGTAAACTTTTGTATTGTTTTTTTACTAAATAAATTATTCTTTAAAAGTTGCTAATCATTTTTTTCGTGATTGCTATGCAAATTTCTATTTTTTATCGCATTTCTGCTATGCAATTTTTCTAAGACAATTCGAGCTCTGCACTGTTCATCAACAGAACCAAAGTGAGCAAACAATGTGACAACAATATAGCCATCTTGACACACTGTTCACTGACATCAAACAATGTGAGCTAAAAGTAACCATCTTGACACACTGTTTTGTCCTAGATCGAAGAGCCAATTTTTAGTAGTCAGTTTCATTGCTAGATTGGCATTCAGTATGCACAATTTGCGTTAAGTAAACGCAGTAAAAAATAAAATATGAATGATTGCCTACAAAATGGTTGCTTTGCAATCACGCTAGCATAAGCAACGATGTAAACAGTCCAGAGCTGGAAAATGTTAGAATAAATTAAATGCAGAATTAAACAAATATTTGTTTTAATAATATTATGCTTGCAATATTTCGATTAGTGGTCAAGCCAGTTATAGTTGAATCAATTACTGATCCTGAAAAGTGTAGCTTCAAGGCATGGTCATTAAAATGTGTACTGAAAATGCAAATGCTAGCTTGGTTTGCATTTTTCACTTTGGCAAAGTGCATTAATGTCATAAAAATGCCAATATTGCCCAGTGCTACTAACTGCAAACCAATATCCCACTTAGCCTAGTTACTGAGGAAGAAATTTGAAAAGGTCAAAAAATATGTTGTTCTTGTCCAATGATAGCCTATCACCTATTCCAAAAAAACAAAAAAAAAACATCCTACTCTCGCATTATTCTAATATGAACTATGCAGAAGCTGTGGGGAAAAAAATATCGAAGTGCCACTGAATGTAGACGTAGAGCTCTATATTGCCCTGGTCCCCACCAGATAGATCTATTATAAGATCTATCCTGGAAGAAACCTCATGGAAAATGCTCAATGCCAATGCAGGTGGAGAACCGGCTGGGGAGCAGGAAAGGGGAATGAGGGGAATTACATAAAAAAAGGGGAGGTTGGGGTCACCATACGTAATCATCAATGGAACACGTTGAGACATGATCCAAATATGGAAAGTTTCTGCTACTGCATTGACAGAGGGATGCAAAATGAAAAATTTGTACTTTTCCACCCTCAGTTAACCCAGTGGACTGGCTGTGTATGGCTCAAAAAGGAACACAAGCTTACCATGATAAATGACATTTGGTTAGAGGTTTTCACAAAGGGGGAAATTCTATCACAATCAACTATTAAACACACAAGGGCTGTTAAAATTAATTTGATAAAAGAAAGGGGAAGGGCTGTAATGACGTTATAATTCATTTTTTGAATCTTACTTCTTTCCAGGGTAGGTGTTTAGATCAGATTCCATTACGAAAAATTCAGCGTTTACACAATCACTCACGTGTACACCAGATCTGGGTTCAGTCCAGCATTTTAAATGTCATGCCTTTATTTTCATTTGTTTAGAAATTTAAGTTTATTAGTTTACTAGTTTATTCCTTGAATGTATGAAGCTTTTCGTCAATTTCTAGCAAAAAAAATTACGATGTAAAAGGGCTCTTAATAGAAGATTTACGATAACCAAACCTCCAACATGGTTTTGTTCAAAACCCATCAACACTGTAGCGTAGCAAGTATGTGTGTTAGAAGTCCTACCAGCAACTAATATTATACTTATATGTGTATTATGCTTACCAACACATACGCTAGCATAAAGTAAACTAGGAGATAATTTGGGATACAAAGATATATGAAACGACTTCAATCACTACCACGATATTCTGTTTAAAACTGACAACACAAACAGATTCAAATATTGGCCTCCAATATCCCCTCATAGCCAGCAATCACAACCATTTATTTTTTTTCCAAATCATGACCGACCAAAAAATAAAAATAATAAACAAAAAAACCCAACAAGTTCAACAAAAAAAATTATAAAATTATCAATAATATCATAATAATATGTAAGGCTGCACCTATAGTCCTATATCGATACTGGAAT
Organism: Lithobius niger; assembly: GCA_023313725.1. Classification (NCBI taxonomy): domain Eukaryota; kingdom Metazoa; phylum Arthropoda; class Chilopoda; order Lithobiomorpha; family Lithobiidae; genus Lithobius; species Lithobius niger. The sequence continues at coordinate 39,656 of JAHWFP010038545.1, forward strand.
GGATCGGTTGCCGATATTCGCGATATTGGCAACTTTCACAGAAGTATCAATAACTCTGGAACCATTTGAGATTACAACATGCGGTTCACAGCGTTTTGCTCAGGAAACACAGCAAGTATCTTCCTAGCTAGGTTTCAACTGTGGGTTATGTTACGAAGTTTACCGCTGTGGTACCCGGGGACGGTAAACACGTGCTCTAGCGTGCAGTATTCTGTTTGGTGGTGTTTTAGTCGGTATCGAGTGTGTCACGATACGTAAGAGGGCAGAGCGTGGTTCGGTACGGTACGGCCTCTTGTACAAGACGTTTACAGGCTTGAATACTGCACGAGTGTGCACTCAACACGCCAGAGGTCCTTGGATCAGGCGGAACCGGTAATTATGGTGAGTCATGAACTGTTTGGATTTGCGTATAGATTGAAAACAGTATTTGTCTCTCCCAACTTTTGGTTTATTTTGATCCAACAAGACAGAATTGGTAAAAAGTACAATCGGACTTCGGTACTCATACGGCAGAAGATGATGTTTGCCCCTGCGTTGTCAGCTCCTGGGTTGGGAAAGCTTTCTCTGGGCTATAGTCTCGGTATCTTCATGCAGGAGTTGTGAGGGTTAGTTGCCATCACCGACCTAATCGTTGAAACTCCTTGCAAATGGAAATAATCATAATCCGGTTGTAGGCTATGCTTAAAACGTATCAGGTGTTAAAAGAGTAGGCATCCTTGGCTAAGTTCAAGAGCATAAACTGTGCTGGTAATCCATTGCCTAATCCATGGAATAAAAATGGCGGATGGCATCCATGTTTGTTTCTTCCTTCTACTTAGGTGGGCAGAAGTCAAAGGTAGAGTAACGATGGGAGTAGAACGTCCAGCCGTTACGACTGCTAAGCTCGAAAAAAAAAGTAAACAAAAACGAATCCAACAGTTGGGAGCGACAATGCAAGTGCAACAATATCTCCGCCCATGTGGCATTAAGAAAGTTTAGGTTCTAACAATATAGATAGCGAGTATTGTTGGGCTTACAGCTTATAGGGTCTTGGGTTTAACAATAAACGTAGTGAAAGTATAATACAAGGATTATTGCAACAACAGGACTACGTGATTAACATTGTCTTACTCTAGTACTGTAAAATACACTTAGGTTATATTTTCCTCGGCCGAGGGATTGGTGTTAAACCAGGTAATGTGGTCTTAGTATGATTTACAAAGTTTGCTTATTTGCAGGTTATATGTAATATGTAAATGTAAGTTTTACATTTTTTTTTGCTTAACTCTATTTTATGGCCCGAGTAAGCCTTAAAGGTTGGAGAGGGAGGAGGCCGTTGGCAAGTGTCACGCTCGTGTCGCTATCACCAGAAAGGGGTTTTTAAGGGGCCCTTGCGTGACACTGTGACAGGTTACTATTTAAATTTATTTTAATAATGATTGGACTTTTGCAGAAAACTACAACGATGATGAAAAATTTGGGATACAATTTTGGATATTGCTATCGGTACCAGTATCGGCAAAATTGTTAAAACCGAATCGGTAAAGTTGGTATCAGTGCAGAATTACTAATATGCAATCATGTAATTTTCACATTGTGCATCGTCATCCATGTTCTACGTTTATAGTAAAAATATAGAAGGTACGAACAAATCCTCCTATAACATGAAAATACATTGTATCCACTTCCACTTCAGATTTAAATAAAACTATTTAGAAAAGCGTCACTTGCCCTTGAATCATGGTTACGGCCTTAAACTGCCTATTAAATGCCCATGGACTGTTAAAAAAAATTAATTAGATATAAAAAAGGGGGATGGGCCGCAACAAAGTTATAATTAATTTTTTGTATCTTATTTCTGTCCAGGGAGGATGTTTGTGGACACTTAACTCCATCGCGCAAAATTTGTTATTTACGAGATCATTCACGTACATGATCTAACTTTGGTCTAGTCATTTAACGTGAATGTCCTTATTCTCATTTGTTCAGGAATTAAGTTTATTAGTTTACTACTTTATTTAGTTTGCTTTATGTATGAAGCTTTCAGTTAATTTTTAACAGAAAATTTTCCGTCTAAAATGCTTTAAGATCAGAACTCATGAGATAACCTAGTTACAGCATTGGCGCGGAGGGGGGAATCCTATGAATTCATGATATCTGACCTTAAGCAGTTGAGGGGGGGGGGGGAGGCTGTTAATAGGCTATATACGGTAACAATGACAATTATTTTACAGCGATACGCAAGAATTAAAATGATCCTAGGCCTTCCTAGCCTAATAACTAATAAGGAATTATTAAGTGATGAGATGTTTACTGCAAGAATAGAAACTGAAAGAACAATTTTTAAAAATTTAATAAAATATTCACATTTTTAGACGCAATAAATGTTACTCCTAGACCACAAAGCGACCCTATACTGGTGGGCTACTACATGACAAACTAATGGTAGGGAAATTTGGTGACAAAAAGTGATTAGTTTAACAAATTACAGCAATTATTTATAAAAAAAAATATAGCCTTTCAATAGTTTCTTTTTATTGTATACTAAATCATGAAAAATGTTTCTAACACTGAAAAGGAAAGTTGCTTTATCAAAATATTATGAGAGGATTCCTTATTAAAGAAGCGTTACAGATAAGAATTGATATAGATAAGATTTGTTACTGGTGTAGTTTAAGTAAGAATTTCATTAGTAGTTAAAACGAGTCTGTACAAATGGACATTACATTTGAGTCAATGGAATAAAATTTCGTGACAATTGATTGGTTAACTGCTTTTAAAAACTGTAAAAAGCTGAAACAATTTTTTACGTCTAAATACTTAGGAATTCATCTAGCTCAAAATTTAAAATATTCTTCACACATACTAAATGTTATTAAAAGACTAATTCAGGCCTTCCACTAAACATTGGAAAAAAAGTAGGACATCAGGAACAACAATAATAGCAATAAGTTACATTCCGACGCATGTCTTGCTTCTACAGTAGTTGCTTTGGTGCACTGAATTTTTTAGCCCCATCTTTCTTTAATACAAAGTCTTTTACGGGCCTCGAGAATCTTACAAGCAGCCCAGTAACCGAACAAGAATTTCCTCAAAATTTGAAGAGCTGTAACTACCATTAAAAAAAAAAATAGTGTCTTGTAAGTTTTCCACAACGTGGCATACAGCCATGGCTTTCTAAAGAGGGCGGACCCATAACGACATCTTGGAGTGGGCCACAGGGTGATTTTTCTGTTTTGATGCAATATTTTATATTAATTTAATAAGTTTTTTCCATCAATTTCGGCATGTTACCAAGTTTATTTACTTTGGAGGGGCCCCCCGCAACCCCCTCGATACGTCTCTTGGGTCCATTCTTCCCTTCGATGCAGTCATGCTGACGCATCAGGCCATTTTTGTACTTTGTAGCACTACCGAAAGATGGCGTTGGCATCGACTCACGGAAAGTGCGACACCAAGTGCTATTACGCCGCTTTTTGAATAAATTTGAGTCGGTTTTAGTAGAGTTTCGAACATAAATATGGTGGAGTAATACGTAGTAAAGGTATGCATCCTTCATTTACTAACTAGTTTTCCCCAATTCTAGATTTTCCCCACTGTAACCTGGTTACTTGGTTACGTAAGATTCACGAACACTGGTCTTTTACAGTTCTCAGTCTGATGGAGCTTTTGTATAATGATATGCACCCCGGTGTCATTAGCACATTAGCTGTGAGGCCGCATTTTACAACTTTTGCTAAGTGAGGTTACTTCTTCATTCGGCTCCTTCAGTTGAAATATTTTTTTCCCAGTAAGAGGTATTCTTCAGAGTTCAACTTTGCTATGTTTTTCAAGTTATCAGAAATATCAGAATCAACTGGGTAACATTTTCATTCAACTATTACCTTGTCTGTTTAGTGGCCGCAAGAGATGCCCCATCATTGTAAGAATCTGCTGAAGTGCGTTGCTGCAAAGATTTTGCCTTCTTTGCAACATATGAAGGCACTAAGGGTTCTTTAAAACTGGCTTCTTCAAACGCAATATTTTTGCCAGTTTCTTGTACGCTACTGTTAAGAAGTTGCATGTACAGTATTCGTACGTTATATGCAGTCAAATGGTCCAAGGCGCACCAATTTTTTGAAAGTGGTGTCTTTTCTGTTTCGGAACCAATTTCCATTTTTTGTTTGTGAAGAGATTCTTTTCTTCGCTTACATTTATTGCCAGAAGAGAACTGCTTGTGACATTATAATACAAGATCATTTAGTTTGTATATGAAGTATGTGCACCAAAGTAATTTAATTTTTCGGTAAGAGCGTTGTCAGAAAATTACTGAAGAATTCACAGCAGATACCAGAAACTGAATTATCGGAAAAGAAGACGAAACCTTGAACACTGTAATAATTCTCTTGTAACAATCTGATTGGGTTAGATTTGTTAGTTCATATTGTAACTGGCCTGCATCTGTACTGAACTTCACTAATTTCAGCATGTGACGCATTTTAAACTTTTTAAAAGTAGGAAAACTAGGACATTGACCAAAAAAGTAGGACAAGTGGAAGGCCTGCGAATTAGGTCTATGTTATTATTATTATATTATTATTATTAAAAGAGAATTACTCCTAAATTATATCAAATTAGAGAATTTTGAACTATTAAAAATCAGAAAATAATGTACAATGTATAAAGCACTAAATTGTTAACAATTTATTTAAAACAAATAAATCTGCCATGATAAATAGTATCATTAAATGACAAAGGAAAAACTTACATTTTAAATTAGTAAATCATGCATTAAGCGCCCATGGGCTTAAGCAGTTAATTTGGAAAAAAAATCATGGCAGCCTTAAAATAAACAATCAATTGTCTGATCTTTCCTCTGGATATGTTACCGTAAATCGTGTATTAAAAGCCCAGTTGAAGCTAAAGCCCACCCCCTAAAATGCTGTAGAGTCAAAATCATGAATTATTGGAGTAAATCGCACCCCTCAAAATTGTCATTTTTCTACGAAAAATTACCTAAAAGTTATATGATGTGAATAAAGACAGTACTGCTTGATGTGTTTACTGGCCCCTTCTCCCTCCCTGTAGTAATAGTGGACTCTTCCTTTACCTCCTAGCACCTGCACAAGGCCTGGGCATCTCTCACCTATGCCTCCTCCCTTCTTCACAGCAATTAAAAGGATGTAAAAATTGGTCTTTCACAGATCGTTTAAAAGCTTCGAATTTTCTGTAATAGATGTCCAGAAAGGTTAGAAAATTGATAATGCTCGATTTAAAGCCCACCCCCCCCCTATTTTTGCCAAATTAACTGCATAAGCCCATGGGCGTTTAATCCACGATAGGCCATCTGCACGTGCAACAAGACAGAGGGAGAGTCCACTATTAAGCCGAAAAATAATACCTTTGGTTCCTGTAACCCGACCGTGCCTACTTTTTTTTTCAGATTTCAGCGACCCCCAAATGTTTTTTCGTGCATATTTGTCCGCTTTTTCGACCGTAGTGGTATTAAATCATTTGTCCGTGTTAAAGCGTAAAGGGAAAACAAAGCGGGACCATTAGGGGAAGGCTTTCAGTTGTGCTGCAAAAAAAAACGTTTGTAACAATTTATATTCTTTAGACCTACACATAAGTTGATGTAAACTGCTGTGGGTTTATGCAGATTCAGTGTATAAAAAATCTAAAAAAAAGAGCAAGCAGTGGGCACAATCGTTTTCCCAACTAGCTTTCAATTCACAGCATGGAGTAGCCTACTTAGTTAATTTTGCGACGTAAGGGAAAAGTCGAGATTTAAGGGGTGGTCGTTAACTCGACTATTTCACGATTTTCACCTTAAAAGCATGGGGGGGGCTTTAGATTCGCATGGACATTTATTACACGATCTACGGTACCTAAAAGGGACAACTAAATACAGTACAGTACTACTACTAAAGAATTATGTGTACCTAAAGCTTATATTGGATAATTCACCACTGACATCTTTTTCTATATTATTCATTTTATTGTTATATACTATCGTGGTTTCTTCATTACGGTATTGTTTACATTTTCTTCTTTCTTTACTGCTATATGCCTTTGACGAGTTTTCTGGGTAAATTCAACTAGAATGTGCAATTGGCTATTTGCGCAGGGCCTAATTAAAAAAAAAACGTACTTGGGTGAACTAAAATTAATGTAAATCGGTTTAATTAGTTTGAATGAAAAGTTGGAATGTTTATTATTTACATCAATGACACTACAAACAGTAATTGTTACATCCAACAGGGAGCATTCCACAACTGTTTTATTTCAGTAAAATTATATGGTCCAGTCACAAGAATGCTTTAAAATAGAAAATTATTGTAAATTATTCCCACAACTCCTCAACAAGAATGTCAAGGTATACAAACAGTGGCTAAAAAATGTGACCTTTTTGACACAAACAACTGCATATTATAATGATCAGAAATCATGTGGGGGCTGGCAGCTGTAACTAGGTAATTTCATGATTTCTGACTTACCCTACAGTTTCAGATCGTAATTTTTCTGCTAGAAATTAACTAAAAGATTCATGTATTCAAGGAAATCAAAGTTTCATCCCCCTAAATCATGGTTTTTCTGCACCAACTTTAACTAAAAGCTTCATACATAAAGCAAACTAATAAAATAAATTCCAGAACAAATGAGATAAAGGCATTGCGTTAATGCTACACCGAACCCAGATCATGTAGCCTACGTAAATGATCGCATAAACACTAACCTTCCCTCCAAGTAAGATTCAACTTATAACCTTGTTACGGCCACCCCTCTTTTTTTAATCGAATTAATTTTATCAGCCCATGGGCGTTTAGTAGGCGATTTACGGTAGTCTAAATAAAGGGACGTCAGGGAGTAAAAAGTGTTTTTCAGGCCGGGGATTATTTTTTTTACAGTGCATCTTTTTAACTTTGTCCTTTTTTTCTGTTGTACATGCTACAGACGACTGGTTGCAATTTTGGAGTAAACGAGACTGCGAAAAAATACCGTACAGTTTTCTAATTTGAAAATCGGAATTCTGCTCAACATGGTAAAAATTACGCTATTTCAAATAACCCCTCGACAGTAGGGAGGCAACATTTTTGATAGATAAAAAACAGTTCGATGCTAGAAAAGTTCAATGATATCTATCTTTATCAGGCACTCTAGATATCAGCTTCTTCTCCGGCATTTACGTCGGCCTGTTTGGTAATTGGTTTAAACTTCGGCAACACACCACTGATCTATATGCCAAGGCTCATAGGGAGCATTGTAAAGGATGTCTTCAATTTCGTCCTCAGCTGATCTTGCAAAGTTGAATGGCCAAGATAACAAAACAAGGGAAGGTTCATGAGGCGCACTCCCCTAGCTGCAAAATGTTGATGGTGATGGATTCAGTGCTCTCAACATGATTGTAACGATGACAGTTACAGGAAAACAAGGTGGTCCCCTTTTTTAGGTCTCCAGTATTCATGGCAGAAATATGGTCAAGGAGACGGACGTCCACTTCCCTCCTCGTTTCTTCTACATAAGACTGTGTCACATTGTAGGCAGAGCAATCGACACATTTTACTTAGGGTATTGGGGCAAAAGGATGCAACCTGACATCGGTGAATCCTCTTGTCAACAATTGCTGGTGGTGGCTGTACCTCGTGGTTTGTTAGGTTGGTTATAGTTATACTTTACTTCGAGCATTATATCGATGGCAGTTGCTTCTTTTCTTGGAGCATCCAGAAGGTTCATTATATTGGGCTTGGCTAATGACACCACATTCGCGATTGGTTTTATCAGGGTCAACTCCCTCTTGCGCAAGAGTTTCGCAGCTGCGACTCAAGATTTTACGTTGTCTTAGAATATGACAGCTAGGAAGTTTTGTAATACATAGGGCTCTCTGAACTGATTCAGCAACATCTTTTATGTAACAAAGCTATACGTGACGCTGTCGCTAGACACAAAGCAGCTAAGATCAAGATTTGGCTTTCGGTCCTGTTTTAAACCACTTCCCTGATTGGCTTACATACGTATAAGCTGTCAATGAATCTGAATCACTTCAGAAGTCCTATGTAAACTAATGCTATTCTAAGACAGCGGAAAACATAAGGTCGAAACTACGAAACTCATGTGCAAGAGGGAGCTGATCCTCATGAAACTATTCCGAATGTGGCCGTTATTAGGCAAACCCAATTTAAATTTCCCTCAGGAAGCTCCAAGCAAAAAAGCAACAATCATCGACAAATATTCTTTAAAAAGGTGAAACTATCTGACCAGGCAAGCCAACAGCAGCTATTGTAGAAAAGAAGATTCCCCGACATCAGGTCGCCTCTATTGCCCCAAATCCCTAAGTGGAGAGTGCCCTGCAGACAGTGAGACAGTCTATATCAGAGAAACAAGGAGGGGAGTGGACTTCCGTCTCCTTGACCTATTTCTGCCATGAATACTGGAGACCTAAAAAATGGGATCGCCTACCACGCCAACCAAACCCAAATTGCCCAGGAAGGACGACCACGACTATCGCCTGAGACTACTCTAATCCATCTTTACCCATCATCTTTCAGATAGGGAATTGCACCTCGTGAATCTTAAACCACCCTCATAAAAGGCTGCATAAAATTCTTATTGGACAAAATTTCACACAAAAATTTCCTATAGATTTTTTTTTTTTTAATTTCCACAGCTTTCCACTGTGCAGGCAAGAGGGGCGAGGGATTATCTTCTAACTGGAAACTCACATAATTGGAAGAATGTATAACAGTATAACGGAAAATCGTCAAACACTTAGTTTGTGTAATGGAAAATTGTCTAACAGGGAATTCGTATAATGGTAAATTGTCTAATGTACCTGCATCGCTTGCTGCGGCTATATATATAACTTCAGAAACCGGAGGTATATTATTGTCCAGTTAGACGTTTATCGCTTTATATGATATTCCGTTTAGATCATTTTCTATTACACGATATTCCGTTAAGACGATTTTCGAGATTTTTTTTATTTATGCAGATATTAGACAATTATCCCATTAGACGATTTTCCAGTTAAATTTTCGTCCGACGCCCCTAGGCAAGCCATATTTCAGCAAATTTCCTCGCTTCTACGAAATTTCCCACGAACCTCATATGGGCGTTCTGGAGTATTCTGAACCTCTGCTGGCCCTCATATCCCTCTGTTCATCATCTCATCCACACAACTTCAACTGAGCCGAAATGGAAGACACCCCACTGCAACGTTCCCGATGAGCCTTGTCGTATAGATCAGTGGAGCGTGAAGCATAATATCTAGAGTGCCTGATGAAGATGGACTTCGTTGAACATTTTTAATATCTTGTATTTTATCGAAAATTTCGCCCCACAACGAATGAACTATTGAGTGTTTAATTGAAATAATATAATATTTTTCCTGTTGAAATGAAAAAGAGACTGCTCCATTAGTGGTGTACTTGATATTATAATTGTAATTCCAATACAGGTTCCGATACCAATAAACCAGTTCCGCATGGTTCTGATACCAAGTAGGATTACTGCATGGCACTGACGCAGTGAATGGAAAAAAAAGATTTAATAAAAATGAATTAATTATGTTCACCGAGTCTAGGGTTCTGATGCAGCAAAATTTTATAAATTTACAAGAAAAACTTAAATTTTGATATTACAAATACGTATTAAATTTTATTTTAAAAGACTTTTTATTTTAAAATTAAATAAATTAAATTAAAGCTTAATTCAAAAAAAAAACTCGTTTAAAAAACCGAAAAGTTGAAACTATTTTTTTTCTCCTGGAACAGCATTTTAAAATAGGATTTTCGCTTCCAGGATTGATGCCAAGCTCTTAGTGAAGCTATGATTTATGTTTTCTAGAAGAAAAAAAAACTTAAAATTAAATTAAAAAAGACAACTAGGCGTAGTTTAAAATAACCAAAAAGTTTAAACCATCCTATTTTTTTGTTATGTTTTTTTGCTTCCATGAGTGATGCCAAGCCCTTAGCGCAGCTGATATCATCTAAATTTTTTGCTTTCAGGATACAAAACTAAACCAGTAAAAAATAGTATGCTTTAAGATTTTTGCAGCCCGGATGCATTAGGCCTAGTCTTGCAAAGTTTTGCATGCTTGAAGAACGGTTTACATTTATTGTAGACTTGGTTTAGAAACAAGAAGGTGTTGCAGGGTTGAAAGTTCTGTAAACCGCTAATCAAAACAGGCAGAACCTAAAGATAACAAAGTTCTACCAAACTTAAACAAACAGCAATCAACTGTAACGTTTTTAGTCTAGTATATAAACATTCTACATGGGATTTTATGGTTAATGTGATGCAACCTATCAACAAAAGTTGTACGGACAGGTATGTGGGGCAATAAAAATGCAGTTAGTAAACAACGATAAGCACTTTGACAATGATCTACACTAATGAAATTACTTTTCTGTTCCAAGATCTCTGTAAGATGTTCTTTCAATGCCCTGGGAAGTGGAAAGTAAAAGACAACTTCAAGTGATTTAGTGGTCAGCGCTGATTGTCCAAAAGTAATCGGTAGCAGCCAAGCAAGATAGTGGTTCCCATAGCGCATTTAAACCAAGGAACCACGTTCAGAACTGGAATCTGTACGGGGAAGTATTTCAGCAGACAAAGACTTTCACAAAGTACAGCTTTTACACCATCCTTTCGTAGTAACCATTCGTCTGAATATTCATTTGTACTTCACTTTCAACTGAACATGGACAATAAAACTCACTTGATTTAAAGTAACCTAGTTCAAATAAACAAAAGATTCTTTTGCACAAAATAAAAGTCCTTGTATCAGCTGTATTAAATTTTGGACTAATATAGGACTTTCCATGTTAAAAACCTTAGGAACTGGAGGTTAAAATCACTATTTTTAAGGTTTATTTATAAAACCTAAATCTGGGAGAAAATTGTAGGCTAGTTAGTGACTTTATGCAGTCTTAGTGACTGACTGAATTTGAAACGCAGTTTCAAACTCAGGAATACTGTACTCCGACAGTGTTCTGCGTTTTCCCTTCAAAATGATCACACGTTTCAAAGTAAAACAAAAACCCGCAGTTTTTTCAAACTTCAGTGTTTTTTTTTTCATTAATTTTAAGTAATCTAGTGAAATCCATAGACAGCAATTATGAAGCCATTTTTTTTTCTAAAATTAAATACATGAATTTTTTTTTTATTTTTACAAATAATGCAGGGTCAGAGTAACAGTAACCCCTAAGAAATAGTTTTAATTTTAATTTTAGTGCATACCGAATCTAAAATTAAACCCTCGTAAATTGTATTCTTCATAGGTTTTTTTTAAAAACTAGGCTAGGTTTCATGAAATATTTCAAATTTATTTTGAAACTTTTTCTGATAAATAAGCCTAGGACACCTATTGCAATTTACACTAGGAATAAACAGGAAAAAAGATGGCTTCAGTTGTCATTCACAATGCTACGGCTTATTAGAGTCGATTAAACTCTTATGCGAACGGTTTGTCTGGGTGTCTGTGTCTGTCTGTGTGTTCGCACTATAACGTTTTAACGAATTATCGGATTTCTGTCAAATTTTGCACACTCATTCTATGGCACATTTCTAGGTCTAAGTTCGAAAAGGTTCTAAGATCGAATCCGTTGAGGAAATCCTACGCTAGAAATAATCAAAGATTATTGTTCGCAGCAAACGTAAGAGGTTCGTTAGTTTTTCTTCAGCCGGCTGATATCATCCATCCACGACCAATTACTGGGAACTGCGTAGCCTTCGCCAGCGGCTGATGTCACCACCAACCGACCAATGACCGGCAACTTCCACGAATTATTCTACAGATCACTGACGTAGGCAGGCGGCCCCACTGATCTCATAACGTACGAACTGGATAACAAGCTTGTATAGTCATGTCGGCATGTGAAATTAGCGTAGACTTGGGCTACTTGTTTGGACAATCGTTCATGACTTTAATGCTTAGTACTTTTTTTTTTGGAGGGGATAATGCTTAGTACTTTTTTTTTTGGAGGGGGGACGAGAAATATTTAAATCAACTGCTACTGTATGACATTTGTTTTTTCTTTTGTCAGGGAAGGGGAGGAGGGAGCAAATTCATAATAAAACTACTTTTGGGCAATGACTCTGCTATCTAGATATTTCATCCTTATCAGTCGTGCGATGTGGTAACATCGCAGTCGGATAAACGAAATGTTCAAAACGCCGATACTAAATGGTTTGGAGGCTTCCCGTATCGTAAAACTGCCAAACGGTGCTGAATATTTTTAATGTTGATTCAGTTCACTAATGTTCTAATTAAACTTACAGTTTAAAATGAAACCGATTGAAGAATCATAGTGGGCTCGTCTTTAATTGAGACGTGTGCGCCGCCATGCCACCCAATGCAGTTGATCAAAGCTAGAAATGCAAGCGACCACTGGTTTTACGGTTGCATATGCGTCGTGGAACCGCGGCCAAGAACTCATTTGGGTGTTAGGATCGTATTCTTAGGAGGAGTAATTATTCACACGTGTTAAGACAATTGCCATACCGATCGCTGTATTCGCAAGAGGAAACAAATCGACGCTTACTATGTAATAGTTATTGGTTAAAAACTATTGGTTATCGATTTTTAAACCACAGCTGCGATGATTTGGCCGTGAGACATGCAAATACGTCCATGGAGCGAAGCCCCCCGAGAGATTTGCATGTCGAGCGGCCAAATCATCGCAGCCGTGGTTTAAAAATCGATAACCAATAGTTCTTAATAAATAACATATTTATATCACGGTTGGGACGTCAAGCTAACTCGTATTTAATTAAAACGTGTTTGTGTTTTGTGAAAATATCTCGAAATGACTGAAGGTCATTCCATTTTAGTTTACTGAGGGTGGAGTGGTTGGTAGACCGACGAGTCGTTTGCGCCCGTTTGTGGGGGAGTGGGCAGGAAGGATATGCAGCGTCGTTTCGCCGTATTTCACGCTAGCTAGGTCGCTTGTGTTTTCGAAGCTTTTCGGAGTGATAGAACTTCGATAAAAGGCTGCAGGGATAGAATAACATTCTGGGAAGGTATGTAATTCATTTAGAGCGTTTGTAGTTTGATAATTGTTTAAAAACTAGGTAATAGGGTATCGGTATGAATGAAGGTCATTGCATTTTAGTTTGTGGAGGGAGGGGAGGTGGAGTTAACGCACCGTGAATGGCTTAGATATTAGCCAGACGTAAGAGTTTGCAGGGATGGGATTTCATTCCTTTTAAGTAATTAAGTTTTGTACGTTTTTTTTTTCACGATGTATTTGGTCGTTGGTGTGTGCGTTCCCGGTCGCAAGTATGGGTTACTGGCAAAAGTGTGGGTTATCGGCAAAAGTGTGAGGTAACTTGATAACCCACACTTTTTGTGAAGACACACACTTCCGGTGTTGGTTAATGGGATTTAACCAACAGAAATTTAGCATGGCGTTGAGTTAGCGTGACATCACAGCCATGTTATAAAA